>PVJS01021393.1:0-31549 GCA_004027185.1 Glis glis
ATAGGGCCGGGGGTGTGGCGCGGAGGTAGAACGCCCCTGCGTTCAATCCCCGGTACCGCAAAAAAAAAAAAGAGAGAGAGAGAGAGAGACAGGGAGGGAGAGAGAGAGAGAGAAAACAACGCTCGCGCACGCGCGCGCGCATGTGCAAGCTGAGGCTGGCCACGAACCCGGATCCTCTGGTCTCCGCCTCCCAAAGTACTGGGATTACAAGCGTGCGCCACCACGCCCTGCTCTCACCCATAGATTTCTGACTCATAACAGACACTCAATAAAGTACTGGTTGAAAGAATTAATGAATGAATGAGGCAAAGAGAAGGGGCTGGTATTACTTATCCTAAGAGCTAATGGTACCATTTTTAAAAGTTTTTTTAAATTGGGGCAAGATGAGCTGACATATAACAGACAGTCAATAAAATACAGGTTGAATGAATGAATGAATGAGGCAAAGAGAGGTGCTTGCCTGGCTTATTTCTATCTAAGAAGAGCTGAAGATACTATTTTAAAACTTCTTTTAAAAATTTGGGTCAAGATGAGTCTGGGGCATCATCTTGTACCACAGATCAAAGAAGCACTCATTGACTAATAGGGAGCTATCGAAAGGACACAGAAGCTATCACAAAGAGGCCCTCTTTTGCCAAATGTGGGAAATCTACACACCAAAATAAATTCTTGTAACTTATTATTGAATATTGAATAAATAAAATCAATTTATCTATAATTAAACTCAAAAGTGACAAAGAGAAAGAAGTGTCATCATTGAAGGCAACTATGACACTCCTTATCCCCAAAATTGGTAAGGAAAGGGAAAAGAATTTCATTTGCTTTTTAAAGGAGGAACCATAGCTCACTTGAAGCTGAGAAGAGAGAGCTTTTAGATTAAAAAAACGCCGGCTCAAAATGTACAAGAAATAATAGAATTAGGAAATCACCATTTTGCAACTTTCAAAGAAATAACTGATTCTAGCAAAAAACCATCAATGGATTCTAAAATTCTAAGCAAACCATTAACAGGGAACTGAATATTCACATAATGACCAGGAACTGCCCCAAAGATTACCTGCTAATCACAAGGGAAACTCCTCTATACAAAGAAAGAATCTGGCGTCACTACTTTATCTTCACAAATGGCGTGAAGGTTGACATGAGAGGGTGTCATCTGAAGGGCACATGCCAAAATGTCTAACCTGGACATCCCAGCAAGTGCCTGGATCAAACTTACAGGAAACAGGGGATAAAGGCAAAAAAGTATGGGGTGCCAAGAGGAAACAGGCAAATCTAGAACATGAAATACTCCACACAATGATTCTCTTGGCTTCTTCAAATGAGTATCCAAAGACTGCTGGGACATCAGTTTGAGTAGAGTTCTGACAGAAAAGGTGTCAGAAGAAAAGACAATGAGCTGGGCGTGGTGGCGCACACTTGTAATCCCAGTACTTTGGGAGGTGGAGACCGGAGGATCCGGGTGCTCGGTCAGCCTCAGCTCTCTTTCTTTCTCTCTCTCTCTCTCTCTCTCTGTCTCTCTCTCTCTCTCTCTCCCCAGTGAGGCCCTCTGCAACTTCGTGAGACCTGGTTTCAAAATAAAGTATAAAAAAATAGGGCCGGGGGTGTAGCACAGAGGTAGAACGCCCCTGGGTTCAATCCCCAGTACTGCAAAAAGAAAAATCCTTTAATATTGTCATTAAATGCACCCCTGTCTTCAACCTGCTACTTCCCAGCTTTAGAACCAGCCTTAAGACAGAACTATATTCTCAAAAAAATGATAAACATCTTACTATAGTCATAATTCCACACTCAGAATGAACCTCTCTGCCATTTCATAGAACATTTAAAGAGAACTATAAAATTTTATATTTTATATAATTAGATGTTTATGTTTTATAGTTCCACCTCAAATAATCTATTATCCTATGAAACAAGTATTGATTTTGCCCTGTTACTTGAGATAGTATGCAAATTAGCAGATTAATTGAATGTGGTAATCCTGAGTTCACTATCTATCACCTCTAACAGCTCACTAGTCACTGGGTATTTGGATAAATGCTTAAATCATTGAGAGTAATGTTTTGCTTGATCAGGAATCACTTGCTAATAGGGTACTGATACTTTTGATAATAAATTATACTTATACTTAAATGGCTATGATTTCATGTATATTATCTTATTTGATAATCATAGCAACCTTGTGCTATGCACCAGTAGATCAGGTATTATTATCCCCACTGAACAGAGGCAGAAGCCAGAGACCAAATAAATTAGTGTGACCAAAGTCATCTAGCTAATGAGAAGAGCCAGGGATTTCTGGCTCCAAATCCAGTGCTTCTTCTACTAACCATCTGAGGTATCCTCTCGAGCGAGTAGCCCTGAAGCCATGATTTCCAATCCCTCATCAGTCCCTGACTGAGGCTGCCAGCACAAAGACAATTAAAAGAGCTAACAGCTGGGAAATGACATCAAGTCTACTATGCAAGGTACACACTTCGGTCACTTTCTGCAAGGCTCAGTGTACCGTATCCTGTGAGTCTTGGACTCATTTGAAACTCTTTGCTCCTGTTGCCTTCAGAAGTGACACTGATTCTGCACCTTTGGTGGCTGTGTACCCCACTGTGTGCTCCGTGTCTGCACACTCAGAATACCTTGTCCTATTGCAGTTCACAACTCAATCACTCTGCCACTCTTTCCTTTCATATGTCAAGGGTGTGGAAAGCAACGAAAACTCACCACAATGATTTTTTTCTTATCAATTCTGATTGCTGAATCCTGATCACTAGCATGATTTATTATCCTTAGATTATTTATATAAGTCATATGTGGTTTTATGATCATTAGAAGTTTAGGGCTGGGGTTGCAGCACATGTTAAGCCCTTGACTTCTCTTATTTTGCTTTCTTGCTATTCCTTTCTGGAGACGCCATCCCTTTTCCCCTCTGATCTCCTTTCTACCCATTTCCTGAACCTCCTCTCCAAGGCTTTCATGTATGTGCCATCCAGACTGAATAGCACTTGCTCCCCCATTTCCCTCCTATCTCTGGCTCCTCTCTCTGGCTCCCCTTCCTTCCTCTGTAGTTAGATTCTACCTGGTCCCCTGCTGAAAGCAACCTGCTTATTCTAAAGAGGACATCTGGCATCTAGATGTTTGGAAACTGAGACCTTGCTTATAATAAAAAAAATGCCTTTGACCCAATGGTTGGGGAGGCCCGACTGAAGGAAGATGGGGCCTAACATGTATTGAAAGGCTGTGCTTTGAACAGTCTCATTTAATTCCCTGAGTGTTACATGGATCAGGACAGTAACTGGATCTGTTATGGTTTCTGTCTTCCTTCATAACTTCTCTAGGTTTGCACATTCCAACACAAGCTACATGGAAAAAGGACTGTCTAGTAAACTGTGAGATAATCTGCTTTAATCATGTAATAAGGGTCAGCGTACTTTGTCTCCCCAAATTCTACCTATCAGTCCCTTAGGGAATTTTGTCCTCATGGTTCTTTTGTTCTATAGGAAATTATAAGTTCTTAAAATGAAATTTTACTCTGTGATAAGCCCTAAAAGATAGGTTATGAAAAGCTGGGTGATCCTTCTGACAAAGGAGGAGTAAGCAATGAGACTTAACCAAGGACAAATGGCTGTGTGAGGAGGTGGCAGAAGGGGAGAAAGGGGAGAAGGAGGAGGGGGAAATGTAGAGCCAGAGACAGCCAAAGAGCCTTTTCATATTTCACCTAGGTTCCAGAAAAGCCACAGATAGTAAATTAACAAAGAGGAATGGCAAATTGAGTCCTTAAATAATCCACCTTCCTTTCCCCAGTTTAATTAGCGTTTCCATATTTTCTATGGATTCTAACCTTTCCAGATGCCCTCAAAATACCATGTTTTAAACATTATTCACAATTTGGTGATGAATTAAATATTTTCCTAAAGTGGATTCCAGGTCCATATATGCCTCATAGACTTCTTTAAAAAGTTTGTTCTTAGAATTTTGGGGGAAAGTAAATTAGTGTTCTATAATCTATTCACCAGGCTCTAAAGTCACTTCTTTTCAGAATTCCCTCAAGTCCCTGAACTAGAATTTATTGTTCTGGCCAACTCCTTCCTCCCATCAACCAAAACATTGAAGTTTCTTTCTAGGATTTCCAGTAATTGCCTCACAATTAGGCACAGCCCAGCATACCCATTAGGCTGTCACTTCCTACCAGATGTTTTCCAGCTGTTCTCAATGTCTTTCTGCTAATGCTCTGCCATCTGCCACCTTAATGGTGACACAATGGGGAATGGATGCTCTGGCGACTTTGCTCTTTGAGTTGTAAAGACCTGGCCCATTGCCTCATCCTAGGAAAGCCTGATCTGCACATTTGTCATGTTTCTTCAACGAGGTATTACTTTTATTTTACCTGCTGACTAACCAATAGCAAGTCAGTTGTGACATGAAGCATGTGAGCTCTCACAATCACATCTAAACCTCCATTGTTTTTCATTAATGAACACATTTATATCTCATTTTTGCTATCACATGTTCTGCCATCAGAGTAACAGCTAACATCATATATATATATATATATATATATATATATATATATACATATATATTTAATTTTTTACCAGCATGACAAGAGCATATCAGGACAGTACGCAGTTATGTGCCTTTTATATCACCTTGCCAGTTACACTTTGCACATTGAGATCTTATTCTTGTTTTATATTTTCTACGGCTGAGTGGAAACAAATCTTGGACCTCTGAGATGGACAGTCAGTTATCAAAGTTTGCTGAAAGAGCTACCAATGTTGATTTCTAGGGACTAAAAATCAGTTTGTAATCTATTTGTGTATACTTACTGAGAAGATTATTTCTCCCTTTAATTATTCAGAGTAATGGAAATTATTTTTCTGAAACCAAGATTATACTAGATGTCAAAAAGGTTAGCACTATTAGCTCATAATCCCTTCCAAAGACCCATTTGGAATGGTTATTATTGGGACTTCAGCAAATACAACAGTAAATTCAGGAGAACTGACATGCATACTAATGGCAATGTACCTGTCTTAGGTTGCCTATCTATCTATATAAATATACAAATGTACATACACATGTATATTGTGGTGCTGGGGACAAGCCCTTGTGAGTGCTAGGCAAGCACACTACCACTAAGCTATATCCCCAGTCCTTCTATTTATATTTTTAATAATTATTTTAAGATTTGGGTCCTCATCACATGATAACCCCAAGTGTTATTGTGCAAAATAACATAAGTTTCTCTCTCTCTTAAATGAATAGCTTATTTAAAGTATTTGTGTATATAGTCACAAGCCAAATACAAGCTTGTAGTATGGTCAGATTATAAATACATGACTAAAAGAAATTATGAACTTCATTGCTATCAACATAAACACATGTTCTTTAAGATCATAACATTGACTTATGTTGAGTAAGTATCCTGTTCCCTATTACAGCTCATATTTAACTGAAATTAACAAAAATATCAATCTTTCATTTGACAATGCAATAAGATATCAAATGGCAACTTCATGTTTCACTTAAAATAACCATATATGTAGCAACAGTGCAATGGTCACATGCTAAGTGTTCACTCATTTCCACTTTGATCAAAATGTATTTAGTTGTTTAACAAACAGTTAAAGAGTGTTTTCAACTTATAAAACATGCTAATATCTTATTGAATATGCTGGTCCTTGTAAGGAAAGAAGATACTGAGCTTTTAGTTAGCAAGAGATAGAAACTAACAACTAACTATAATATAAGGCAGACTCATATAAAAGAAGTAAGAGGGATACACTGGGGCACTTATAGTTGACTAGAAGTTGGAAACTATTTCATGGAAGAAGAGATATTTTCAATGGGTTTTGAAGGGTGAACAGAATTTTGACCAGTAGATAAGTAAGAAATAGTTTTCTACAAAGAAAGAAGTCTTTATAAATGAGCCTACCAAACGCCACTGTACTTCATATAATCACTGCTATTTTGCACCCCTAAGAGTGTTATTTAAGTTTTCAATGTAGTTAATTGAAACCCTACTAGATGCAAATCAAAAGTTTCAGCCTTAATTGAGATATTTTGAAAATTGAACCCATTGCTTCAGGCAGGTGCTACATGAGATTCCATTAATATAGGTAATTAACATTAGCCTCTGCTTTAATTAACATGCACACTTTAATTAGCAAAGCATTAACCAACATTAAAAAATCTGATCTTCATGCATCACAAAAACTGCAAAGTTATGACTACTATGTTATTTTTCTCCAAGGTTGTAAATCACAAAACAGATATCACTTTTGAAGTACACACCAAATTTAAAATATTAAACAGGAAGATATATACAGTATGAGTGAAAACTCTATCAACATGAAAAAGAATGTTCTTTAGAAAATATAGAACCAAGGACTTTCACACTTTAAAAATGAAAAATGAATTACATTATAATCTTTCAATGATCATTTGTAAAATAGAAGACTTTGACTTAAAATATTCCCATAGGCTGTCACCTTCCTTATATACAACAAAAACAAGTAAGAATACCAGGGTAATATTATTGATGGGACCATCCATCTCCTCACCTCTTCTTGTAGATTTGCACATTGATCTGTTGTTTTATGCTGTTACTAGCACTGGAACTGCTGGTTTCCAGTGACTTCAAACCAGGCTGGGTGTCTCTCAGGCTTCTATTACTTGCCACTTCACCATGGCCACCACAGGGTCTGTATGAGTCAGTATCTTTACCTTCTCTCTGCACTCCTTTTCAGCTGACACATTGGGAAATGAATGTTCGTGGATTTTTAAAGCCATCCTCCAAGCTGTTACAGTGAATTTCTTGACCTTTCTCCCTATGGTAAATCAAACCCTGGATTCCCAAAAGACCAGGCAGGAGCAGGGTGTTCTTCCTGAATTGTTGCCAAGGGCAGTGCCCCGGAAACAGGTGCAAGGGCACCTCTGAACTCTGTTTAAATGAATTCAAGGAGCCTTTATCAAATTCCTCCCCTATTCTGTAGATTATATTATGACAAAATTCCTTATATTGGGTTGTCATATATCAGTGTTACCCATGCTCTGCTTATTAAATCCAATTGGGCTTTCACTCAGGAAAGGCATGAGCATGACGGACACACAGGAGCATATTTAGAGCTAGAGCTTTGAGAAGCACAGAACCCTGATTTATAAATGTGCAACAAACCCTTGCAAGCATCCCTCCCAGTTTTAATTTCTTAGGACCTTCTTTAGAGAAATCTTTTAATGATCCAAGAGTAGAGCCATAGCAGCGAGCACTGAGTCATTTGCTTAACTGCTTATAAATATTTAAGACATTAATTCTTTTGGAAAGATACCAAGAATTAGAGTACTATAGTGATACCTGCATACCCATGTTTATGGCAGCACAATTCACAATAGCCAAATTATGGAACCAGCCTAGGTGTCTGTTAACAGATGAATGGAAAAGAAAATGTGGTATATACATGCAATGGAGTTTTACTCAGCCATAAAGAAGAACATAATTATGTCATTTGTAGGAAAATGGATGGAACTTGAGAACATTATGCTAAATGAGATCAGCCAGTTTCAGAAAGTCAAGGGTCATATGTTTTCCCTCATATGTGGAAGCTAGAGAGAAATAGAAAAGAAAAGAGACTTCAGATAAAAGAGGAGAAACTCAGTAGAACAGTGGAAGGAGATGTGGGGGAGAATGGGAGGGGGAAAAGAAGGCTTGAGGAAAGAAATAGATCAAATAATGTCTTGTTCATATATGAAGGGATTACTACCAACATTACTAATATGTATGGAGAGGGAGGAGGCAGGGAGCGGGGTAGGATCTGGAGGGAAACACACTAAGGGATGTGTGCATATATAAATGTATCACTTTGAATCTCATTATGTGTTTAATTACAATGCACCAATAAAATTACAAAAACAAATGAATAAATATTCAAGACAATTGCCAGTGAATAAGAATTCATTCTCCACTACATTGATATATTCCCCTTTATTCCAGAGCAATGTTTCTCAGAAAGCAGTCCTCAGACCATGAACTTCAGAATGGGCTGGCAGACTCACTAAAATGCAGAATCCCAGGACCATTTAGGACAGAATGAATCGCCGTTTCTGAGGGGGGTCCATTTTTACTAAGCACTCTGAGGTGAGGCTTACTCAAAGTAAACCTGTAGAGTACTGACAGAGTGAAACCATAGTCTCCTATTCATCCTTCCATAGGAAATGCACAGAAAAATGAGCAAATATTCTGTACCTAACCTTATAACTCCCTTATAGATTAATGTAGGAGAGAAAAATAAGTTTTATTGAGAAAAAATTTATTAATTAGAATAACCTTTATAACTGGCAATTTGATAGGTAGACAACGAAAGTCACATAAAATAGAAAGATTTATGCTTACTTTTAATATGTTTTTATAGTCATCCCTGCTATAAATATTGTTTCATAAATACATTTTAAGCATTTTTTTGTTTTAGTTATTATATTATTTAAGGCTTTTTAATAAACATCAGAAAATTTATCTTTTTTTGTACATGAGGATTATACCCCCGCATTCAAGACATTTCTTTTTTCTCTTCAAAGTTAATGTACTTTGTTTATGAAATAAAATTTGATTTATTTTATTTAATGAAATGTAATCTAGGCTCCATTCATAACATTAAGAAAGGTTTAACATAGTTTTGTTGCATAGAGGAAAAATTACTCTTGCTTAAAATATTTTAATTGTGTTTTTACAAGGTGTTCATATTATACTCTATGTTTTTATTTTTAAAATACCTTTATTGGTACATTGTAATTATACATCATAGTGAGGTTCCAAGTGATACAAGCACACATGCACACAGGTCTTGGTGTGTTTCCCTTCAGATCCCGCCCCTCGCTGCACATGTGAGAGTGGTGGTGGTATGTTCATATATGGCATAGCATCATTTGAAACATTTTTTTCATCAGTGCCCACCTTCCTCCCCCCAATCCCTTTTCACTATTCTACTGTTCTCTGTCCTAAATTTTCTGTGGTCCCTTTTGTTTCCTATTTTCTCTATAGCTTCAATATATGAGAGAAAACATTCAATCCTTGACTTTCTGAGACTGGCTGATCTCACTTAGCATAATATTTTCAAGTTCCATCCATTTTCCTGCAAATGACACACTTTGTTCTTCTTTATGGATGAGTAAAATTCCAGTGTGTGTGTGTGTGTGTGTGTGTGTGTGTGTGTGTGTGTGTGTATCACATTTTCTTTATCCATTCATCTGTTGATGAATACCTAGGTTGGTTCCATAATTTAGCAATTGTGAATTGTGCTGCTATAAACATGAATTAAACATGGAATTTTCAAACACATTTCTTTTTTTCTTTTTGTGGTTCTTGGGATTGAACCCAGAAGTGCTGTACCTCCAAGTTATACTCACAGCCATTTTTATTTTTTGTTTTTTGAAACAGAGTCTCACTAGGTTGCTGAGGCTGTTCTCTAACCTGTGATCCTCCCATCTCAGGATCCCAAATACTGGGATTATAGGTGTGCGCCAACATACCCAGCCTCAAACACCTTTCTTTTTAGAAAAAAAAAATGTTACCTCTGTTGGCAGTCTACTTTTAACACTGTCACTTCACGAATAGATGGTTAGATCTTTTTCATGTTTTATGTCAACCAACTCCTTATGATTTCTACTGAAATATCTAAAAGAGAGATGTTTATCTTGAAAAGAAACAGATTTTTCTTGAGAGAGACAGATTTAACATACAATGATATTTAGATTTCTGATTATATTCCATATGACAAGATCACCATAAATCTGACACAATGTAGTCAAACTCACCTATCTAGACAAGAAAAGTTAAATTGGCAAAAAAAGACTTTACCCAGTCTGACCCCAATTTCCTTTTAAATCTTATCTCTCATTACTTTTCACACAACCTCCTCCCCCAAGCAATGTGTCTGTTCAGCACTGGCTCACAAATAAGAGCACTCCCTACCCCTGAGTCTTTGCAGGCAATATTCATCCAGCATAAAATGCCACCTCTAGTCTGTTCTTACTTTGGTGAGACCAAAAAGTCCTCTAAGGGCCAACACAAATACCTCTTTCATCTCTTCCTAATTCTAATTCTTACTCTTCTATCCATCTACTACATATCATTGGCCATCTTGCATTGGTAGAGATCTGTCTGCTCAGGTGTGTAAGTCATAGCTTCGTAACTAAATCTTGAGCTTCTTAAAGTATCTCTCACATTTAGGACCCTGCCTCACACATCAGTTACTTGAAAACTTGATGTTAACATTTTAAAATATTTAAAACATAAGAAATTGTTCAAATATGCTATAGGGGTTAGCCCTTAGTATGGGTTATGCTCTTCCCCTGAAATATAGTGGAGAAGCCAGATATAATTCCACATAGTTCACAGAAGTCACCAAGGTAGGAGAGTAATAGAATGTTAATGACTAGATATATAGGGCCTTTGCATCTTAACTCAAACAAAAGTCAACTCTGCTATAGTCAACTGTTTCCTTATGTGCTACATATTCAATCTTTTCCTGATAGTCAATGTTTCTATTTCAATATTACCCATTGAAACTTTATTCCCATTTGATGAATTTTTCTCAATTCAACTGCTCATTTGTGATTTCCTCCTCAAAGTATTTTTCCAAACCAAAATTGTATGTTAAACAAGACTGAGATTGAAAATCCCACATACATTATTTTGTGAATTTATATAAATCCTTAGAACATGATTCTTTTATATCCTTTACGCATTGTATAAAAATAGCTGCCTCATAATATTTCCAATTGTGTCTGGGGTACTTTTGTAAAAAACTGTCGGTGTGGTATGTCTCATGCTAATCAACAGAACTGTGCATTTTGTTCTGATTGAACTGGCTTGTTGCATTTATGATTGTGTTCTTCTCAATTTACTTTCTCATAGAGGGGAAAATTCTTGTTTTTGTCATTTTCATTTCATTCCATGACAGAACATCCCCGAGGGTAGCCCTTAGGGTATGAGAAACATGCCATAGGTCTGTGTCAGAAAAACAGACCCAGAATGTGAGTGGTACAAGCTTCAGAGTCCAACTCATGTGAAACTAGGGCTTGTAATGGCTTCACAAAGCTCCCCCAGCCAGTTGCAAATGACATACCAATATTAAATTGAGCATGATATTTTTTGAAAGAGGAAATTACACAGCAGATATATAGCTGCTAAAAATTATGAGCTTTTTATAGGGCAAAGTCTCATTTTTAATAAAGATCTGAAATAATGACTCTAAGTTTGAGCAATTAGTAAGAGTTTAAGGTACAATGGTTTCCAATTAGACTTGTGCACATGGCAGAAGAACCCAAATGGCCCAAGACATGAGTCTTCTGATGTGATACCATGAATTCTGCACAGGTTTTTAATAGGCAGAAACCTGGAAATTGCTACTCATTCAACCTACATGAATGTGAAATTGTGGAATTCAATTATTGTGTTTTTCTGTTGAACATATCAATTCATGACCACAAATAAAAGTGAGGCAATAATTTGTTTGCTTTAATTTTGCTAACACAGAAACCAGAGAAAGTAAATAAACAAATACAAACCTTTTACTTAATAACTATCGATTTCATTATGCTCTTCAAGGTAAATATTATTATTCCCATTTTACAGATAAGGAAATTAATACACAAACCTTATTTATTGACTAATAAAAGGAAAGAATTGCCCAACATGGTAACTAAACTTTCAATGGCAGAATACCTAAATTGAGTCCTAACACGTACCAATTATCAGAGCAACACTTCCATGCCTTAAATGTCATGGCATACAAAGCTGCATGGAAGTAAATCAATGTTGAATTTTAAAGTTTTAGAGATGTGCATGCAGAAAAAGGGATGGGAAGAAAATATCAAGCAAGGAGAAAGATGTAAAAGCTCAGAGGACAGCTGCAGAGCTGTAGCTTGAATGGAGAGTAAAGCCTTCTTATTTGGAAATAAAAAAATTAATCTGGTGTGATGACTGGCAGTATCTTTGAAGAAAAGGCAAGATATATTTGATTTGATCCAACAGGTAATGATCATAATGCATGGAATTTCCTAAAACACTCTTTAGTGCATTAATAAAGATCAGAAGGCAAATGAATGCTTCAAAATAATCCAGTTCCCTGGTATTCTGAGTTTCCAAAAGAAGGAAGGAAAATCAGGTATAAGAAGGCAGAATAATCACAACAGACATAAACAGATAAAGGCCTAGGAAAATATAATAGCATGATTCCAAGAGGCCTTGTTAAGGAAGACTTAGTAGGCCTTGGTAGCTGATAGTTCCCATTTGGAAAATAAAGGAGGGAAGAACAATGAAAATTACTTCCAGCCTCTATTGCTGAGTATCCTGGCACATACTGGCAAGGTAATGATAGGAAAAGTGGAAAAAGACAAAGAGGTAAACTTAGCTATTATGAAAGATGTTAGGTGTCAATAGCGTAGAAAACTGACTGTCTTCTGCAGGCAACAGAAGATAGAATCATAGTATGTAAAGTGAACAGAGACTGAACTAAAGATATAGATCTTGGCATCAATGCTGATGGTGGTAGTTAAAATCATCTAAAATGATAAGACTCCTAAGGGAATATATATATATATATATTCCTAAGGGAATATATATATATATATATATGTGTGTGTGTGTGTGTGTGTGTGTGTGTGTGTATGTTTATGTATGTGTATATGTATATGGAGAGAGAGAGAGAGAGAGAGAGAGCAGATGGTCTAGAATCCATGGTCCAAGAGTGGCAAGAAAAAGAGTTCTCAGTAAAAATAAATTTATTAAAAATGAATTTAAGATGTGAAGGGACCAAAAGAAAATTATGGTGATTAGCTGTTAATAATCTCTATAGAAGTGAATCTTCTACAATACATCGAGGTACACCAGACCCTTGCTATTGTTTGATGATGGTGTCCCTTCCAAAATTCCTATTGAAACGTTAAGAGGCATGGCCTTTGGGAAGTTATTAACTCATGGGGACTTAGCACCTTCTGAAAGGGGTTGAGGTTGAATGGAGTGCACTCTTGCTCTTCCATCCTTTGTGCTATGTGAAGACATAGCATTGATCACCTCTAGAGGATACAGAAAAAGGTGCTATCTTGAAAGTGGAGCCTGAGCCCTCACCAGACACCAAACTTGCTGGTGCCTTGATCTTGGGCTTCTCAGCTTCCAGAACTCTGAGAAATAAATGTCTGTTGTTTATAAAGTATCTAATCCCAGTTACATTGCTACAAATGGACTGATACAACCCCACATAGTATATAGTAGACTATCTGCCAACAATTAGACCTACCACCACCATGACAGCAAAGTGAGATTAAAAATGTAGTAGAGTGGCCGGGCGTGGTGGCACATGCTTGTAATCCCAGTACTTTGGGAGGCGGAGACCGGAGGATCCAGGTTCGCAGCCAGCCTCAGCACGCGCGTGCGCGCTCTCCCTCTCTCCTCTCTCTCTTCTCTTTCTCTCTCTCTCTCTCTACCTAGTGAGGCTTCCGCAACTTCATGAGACCTGGTTTCAAAATAAAGCATAAAAAAATCAGGCCGGGGGTGTAGCGTGGAGGTAGAACGCCCCTGGGTTCAATCCCCAGTACCGCAAAAAAAAAAAAAAATGTAGTACAGTGAAGATGCCACTAAGCCCATGATCCTTGGCTGCTGTGACACATATAGTAAGCACGGGCACCTTGATCAAAGATTAGAAAGTGGCTAGAAATGTGGAGGAGTAGGCAAGACAGACACTGCATAGTTTATAAGTGTGGGCTCTAGGACATCCAAGGTAGGAGCCATTAAAATATGTAATGAAGGGCAAAGAGGGGCTACTGGACAAATTCCTATGACTGGTCAACATGAAGAACATCAGATAATCTATATAAGTACCAAGCCTTCTGCATTGCTGTAGGGACACCACTATTTGTTTCTCTATTCAATCAAAGGGAGAATAATTAGATATCATGGATATTTTTCCTTTTTATTTCTCACATTATGGCTTAGAAAAAGAACATTTTGCAATCCTCTATGCTGAGTCACAGGATTGCATTAAAATATATAATATAAAATAAAAGAAAGAAGAAAGAGAGTTCCTGGAACTAGCTAGCCTAAACCAGTCTTCTAATAAGTTTTGTTATTTGTTCAAAGTATTAGAAATCTATTGACAATCTAGGTGAAGGTAAAACTGTACTAATAATTCTGCTTTTACTCTTATTCTACCTTCATCAGGAACCCTGGTCCTACAAAAACACATTTGAGCTGGTAATTGATTTATTTTCTTTTTTAGATAACTTAAGTTTTTGTAAATTAATTGTATTCAGCATTTAGAAGTTAGAATAAGTCACTGTTATATCTGTATAACAGATATAAGGTACATCTGGCTTCTTTCACAATATACAGCTAAGGTGACTTGGGATAACGTAGCATGGAGTAAACTGGATATACTCATTTGCATTGCACACTACTCAACATTTAGGAAACTTCATTTTAGAAAGTGAGAATAAGACCCCAAAACAGGTTATCTTTTTTGTCTCTGAAATGTATAGCTCTGAGATAAATTCAGTTCTCTAAGATTAAAATAAAATTCTAATCCCTAGATGATTAATTCAACATCTATGTTGGGGAAAGAAAAGCAAAGGCCCCATATGGCTCTATTTTAAAAAGTGATCTATAAACCCGGGCGTGGTGGCGTACGCTTGTAATCCCAGTACTCTGGGAGGTGGAGACCGGAGGATCTGGGTTTGCGGCCAGCCTCAGCGCTCGCTCTCTCTCTCTCTCTCTCTCTCTCTCTCTCTTTCTCTCTCTCTCTCTACCTAGTGAGGCCCTCTGCAACTTCGTGAGACCCGGTTTCAAAATAAAGTATAAAAAATAGGGCTGGGGGTGTAGCGCGGAGGTAGAATGCCCCTGGGTTCAATCCCCAGTACCGCAAAAAAAAAAAAGTGATCTATATAAAATACGAGCATTGTACTGCTTAGAGAAACCCAGACTCACTACCAAAGACAAGGAACTTTATTACATGTGCTTTGTGCCTTCTGTTCATTTGTTAAAACAACTTAAAACCAATTTTCAAACCAAGCTTAGTGACCAACCAGCTCTTACTTTTTTATATGCTTCATATGAAATGCTGGTCACTTCAAAAAAGGAGCTATATAAAATTATCCATAAATTATTAAAAGTGATTTGCTTACTACTGCATATTTATTCCATATTGGCACCCTAAAACTTATACATTATTGGCTAATACTTATAAAAAAGAAAAAAAATGATTCATAAGATTTGTAGTAAGAAAAAACAAATGTTTAAAACTTATAAGAATAAATTTAAAATTTATTAAATAAAATAAAATTACACTGAAATCTACTATAACCTTTTAGTGTATACCTTAGAAATATAAAGAAATTTCTAGAAATTTAATGAAAACTTTGCAGCACAATTAAATGTAAAATAAGTTTTAGCATGTATTTCTCCTGCCAATTGGCATACATAATAGAAAAATGGGAGAGAATAGGTTAAACAGTCTAAAAGGATTTTAACCTTAAATTTGACAGAAGTTAAATGGCTGTGACATTGGGTTCTTCTGCTTTATTCCAGCTAGTAATCCACCCTCAAAGTTCCTGTCAGGTAAATGACCTTGTATTTCATTAACTGATAATTAAATGGATTTATTCCACTAACGGTTTTAATTAAAATGCTAGAAATATTGATTACCCCTCTCATCCTTATTCCCCCAGATGAAAAAAAGGTTTTAGGAATGTTTATTTAGAGAAGACAGAGAATTAAATTAGATTGAATCTCTATGAGACCCGAAGACTGGTTCTTTCATTTCTGCTGCTCAAGCAGAAAAAGGTTTCAATTTTTTGATGTTTGATTAATTATTTTGAAATCCATTTATGCTTACCTTGGTGTTTAATTAAAAATGTCATTTTTAGCATAATTAAATTGGCTATCTGTGGAAGACTAACTTCAAACTTATATTTTAAAAATTCGATGCTTTTTTTTTGGTAAAAGAAACTTTTAGTTATTTGCTTTTTCAGTAGAGGTGCCGCCTCATGAATGAAAAACTAAGGAGAGTGGGAGCTTAATTGGATTTCCTACATTTGAATATTAGACCACATATGCTTATGACTAATCTAAGTTTATTTGGCTGTACTCTTTAATCCATTAGAGATTCATTCATTCTAACAAACACAAAGTATGTTCTTCCAAATGTGTTGGATTTCATAGAGTTTACACTGACAAAATGTACCTCATAAAAACTGTCTTCAACATGCCTGGATGCTTCTCTACAGCACAGATTTGAGTAAGTTAAGATGCAGTTTCTGCTGTCAGTTCTGTCAAAGCACATCCAGGCAATGGGAAACCATTTTCACTAACCATCAGAGGCAATGATGACAGAGGGGGAAGTGTACTAAACAGGAAAACAAGACCCAGTCCTTCTTGCTTAAGGTGTCTGCCAAAAGAAATGCCCTCGTGTGTGCTCACCAAAAAGGCAATGCTGAAAAGTATCACCATTATTATTTACAAAATAGGGCTAAAATATAATTTCCACATAAGCAAGGAGTAATTCATAAGAAATCCACAACCTGAGAGGTAACTAATGGAAATCAAATCTCACTCAAGAATAAGATATTTTGTTGTAATTTTTAAACCTAAACCAGCTCAAATCAACTTATTTTTCTAAGATGTCTGTTTTTAAAATAATTCCTTCTTAATTTTCCTATAGCCAAGTTTGGGAACTTGAGGCATAGTTCTAGCTTGCTGAAGACACAAGGATGAGAATACATGCAATTCTCATGCGTATGTCTACTGAGGCCTCAAAAACTGATAGTGGCCATTTGCATTATTTTAAATGGAAAGATAATAAAGGGAGAAATACTGATCCAAAGACTCTAGATAAATTCCTCTTTTGGCACAATTCCACACATCACACGTTGTCTTTTTTAGCTGAATGGAAACGTTTTGGGGGTATACTTTCTCTTGTGAAGGAGAAAGGCAAGTGCAATCATGCTGATAAGTATAATATTTTAAATTCTTCAAATAATTTCAGAAAGTTTCTAACATCTTTTTGCTCTGTAGCAAGGCATATTTCATAGAGTTGGGCAGACTAAAACCATGGTGGCCCAATGTTCTGTAAATACAAAGCTCTGAGCTTCAAGTGCTATGCGATCCAACATCTATTCACTAGATTTCTGCAGCTAATTTCAATGTTGTAATTTTTTTTCAAAGATTGTTGTGCAGTCATGGTGCAACTTTGTACTGTCTTTTTTTTTAAGTGGTACTGGGGCATGAACCCATGCTCTACCACTGAACTATACCCCCAGATCTTTTATATACATATATTTTAAATTTTAAACCAGGGTCTCACTAAGTCGCCCAGGCTGTCCTTGAATTTGAAATCCTCTTGTCTCAGCCATCCAAGTACTGGGATTCCAAGTGTGTGCCGCTGTGTCCTGCTAACCTATCTTATTATCAGAAGAAAAGCCAAAGTTTTTGCCAGACAGGTGCATTCAAAAACAGAATACCGCTTAAAGTCTGCTCAATCTATTAAAATATAAGGAAAAAGGGCTGGACATTTTCATTTGCAACAAGAGAACTACAAAAAGTGAAAGTAAGCAGGATTCTAAGATCCTATTTTTTCTTTGCCAGTAAAAGGAAACATATGTGGTCATATATCTCAGTTTTCTTGTCTACCAAATGGGAAGAACGCCTAAGGATCATTTTATTTGGAAAGCACTGGTATCTGCAGATGTGAAGGCCAATAAACATCATTTACAAAATGATAATTGCATCGGAGGTTCAAATTTGCATAGAAGAATAAAGACTCATAGATAAGGGATGTTGGCTTGGAACTTATTATACTTGAAAAATGTCACATTTCATTTTCATAATAATAGAAGCAGGGTTTATCATAATGCCTACCATTTCTGGTATTTAAGCAACAACCACTTGTCAAGATTACCGATAGTTCTAGCACATATATTTACTTTCTTGACTATTGTTTTGAGAGATAGTGACATAGTATGTCCTCAGAAACACATGGAAATATTTTCAAGACACCAATAGAGTTTTAGTGCCTTTCCTATGAACTTTAAGAAATGAGCCAAGATGAATAACTTCATTTTTAACACTGATATATGACATATTTTAACCTGTCTACATACAGAAGTAGTGCTGTTAACAATTGCAACTTTCTTCAAGTATGCTATGAATCACTGTATTCTTTTTTTCCTTTTTTCATGCACCATTGCCACTATCTTACCTTCAGCAGTTTTGCTAGATTTCAATGAAGATGGAACTAGAGGGCACACATTAGAATTTTATATCAGTTCAAGAAGGGGAGAAAAGAAAGACATATGAAGCCAGAATGACATTCATTGAAGGTTCCCTAGGGAAGATAACACATGTTTTTGTCTCTCACCTGCTAGGCATGCTAAATCAGTACAATGATAAGCTAATTTATGAAATATATTTCATTGAAACTTGGACATCTTTACTGTTGCTAGTTCAGACATTAGAATTTCAGAAATAATGATAATGGCAATCTAATTTTTTAAATGTAGAAGACTTGAATTTTCTGGTATAATGTTTTTAGTAGATGTTATATGCAGCTTAAGATTTCTAATGCAAATAATTGTTAACATGTAGTTGCTTAGGCTAAACTCAGAATCTCTATAAGTGCCTTTCTGAAACAGGTCATGTCAGGTGTTGAGTGGCGTTATTTGTTATTCCAGTGTCAAAGTGCTTGAGTTTTGGGGACTCCAAATATATATATTATATTATTCTATGTTCTCAGATATACAACTGCCATTTAATTCTTTAACAATATTTATAACTCGAATGCCCAAACTTGGCTTTTCCCTGCTTTTTCATATCTTTATGTACTTTTCTTCAAAACTATGACTTAAAGGCTATCAGGCCATCACACCAGAGGAGCAGGTCTACAGATGGTTGAGATGACTCCAGAGCTATGTACTTTGTTTCCAGGTGGGCACCATTAAAATACAATGCTATCATGGTAGCCCCTGAAACCAACCCTGTTTCATTAGCAATAGAGCAGATAGTTTTTCATATAATCAATGCCTTCTCCAAGGAATGGCAAATTAAATGTGGATCAAATTAAAAGCATCTAAGCATAAAATTAGAGTCAAAACAAGAATTTTCCATTAAAAAGTGCTATTCAGCCTTGTGTGATATTTTTCAAAGGCTTCTCTCTGCCATGCTCTGATCTTCCTGCCAGGTTTCCAAGAATTATGTATAAATAGTGTCTGACTCTCTCACCTTCTACCTGCTCCCTTTGCCAGACTTACTTGAATTCAACAGAGACAGCACTGTTTGAGGCAAGGAAGCTCATCAACACAGGAGTGAGTTCCCCTGTTACTCATACTAGACAGTGCCATCAAGAAACATACAAGGTAGGAGGAGACTAGTTATAAAAGAGAGAGATTGTCTGTTTACCCACAAATATATTGGCAATCAGCAATGATGGGAAAGGAAATGCAGCAAACATTACTGATAGCTTAATGGCATTTAAATAAAATATTCAACGTAGAAAATTTCCTCAGTGCTACCTTGCTCTTTTTAACCGTGCTTCTTTTAGAATGAGAACTCTTCCCCTAATACGATGTATACAAATAAATAACTCGTACAAGTAGGTTATTTATCTAATAACCCAATCTTCTCATGCACAAAGCCAAGATTTAAGTCAAGTCTTACTAGGTAAGATTTGGTCACAGTCAAAACTAAATACTGTTTTTCTTTAGCTGGATAATAGCATCACCCTGACCTATGCACAGATACAGGTTTCATGGCAAAAATGATAAAAGATGTAGGTTTGATACAGAAATTCATCCATAACTTGGAACTGACTGGTCAATAACTCTTGTGTTTGAATGATCTATTGATTAAAATAAATATGCCTGTTAGTCTGTCAAAGGCCAGAAGCATCGTGGTAGCTTTTTAGAAAAGATGAGGCCTCTCTTGACAAAGACAAAAGGGAATTTTATTGGGTAATCAAATGGAGAACTAGTGAGATTTGGGGGCAAGAAATTGGGAGAATTTAAAGGGCTAAAATTCAATTCTATATGTAGATGTTTCAGTATATGAGCATTGTTAATGAAGGAGAATATAAAAAAGGAAATGGAGGCAGAGAGAAACAGAGAGGCTAATGAATTAAAAAACATTCTGGTCCTCAAAATACAATAAAGAACTAAAGCAATCTGAAGCCTTGTTATATAGACTTTGTGCCATTTTATAGCAAACTAGAGAAATAAATAAAAATTTTGAGTATTGAAAAACCTTCTTTTACTTCCTAGGTCAGTAGAACTGTTGGGTTTGAACATCCTAGAAAAAAAAAAAAACCCTGGGAAATACTTAGAGAGATTCAGTGATGTCTCAAGAAGCTAGCATTATGTTAGCGTTTCTTTGCTCCAGCTTAATTTAGCCAGGTTACGGACAGCTTTTCTCTCTGATGCTGGCCTGGAAACCTCTGATGGGAGGGAGAAATGACCCCTCACAGGAAGTGCCACTTCTCTGGACATTATCTGATAACCAGTCATCAACTGGCTGCAACTTCCCATCTCTAACACCAGGGCAACCCAACTCTATCTGGACTTAGACCAGTGTGGTCAGTGGACTCACACCACCTCTGTACTATTCTATGGCAAATAAAAGATCACCAAACTAAATCAGACCATTTAACATCAAATGATCTCATGGAAATGGTATACAAACATCTCACCCTCAAGGGTGTGCAGCTGCGTAACCTTCATACGTCAAAATTATAGGCTCTGTATACATGTGTACACACATGAGCATCATAGAATTCATTAATATTTCAGTGTGTCAGGTGACTATCTCTATGAAAAAAGGGGAAAGAGAAAAATAACTGCAGTCAGCATTATGAGTATATTTAAGATATGGATTAAATCCTAACTGAAGATGAAGAACTATGCATTTTTAATTCCTATTTCAGGTGGATTTTCTCTGAGCAGAGAATCACAACTAAAAATCAAGTTTATTACAGTACAAATGTCCATTTACATAATTGGCATGTCTTCTATCTTTGTTTTCCATGATGACACATAGTTAGCATAGGGAAAACCTATAATCCTTCTTCAATTATTCAAATGTAAAAACAACAAAAAAAGGAAACATTTTCATGAATCAGAAGGGAGAGAAAGAAGGGGAAAGAAGAAAAGCAGGAGGAAAAGAATACAAGAAGAAAATGAAAAGGGAAAGCAAAAGAGAGTGAGAAAGAAGGAGGAGGTGGGAGGGAATAAAGGAGGTATAGAAGCAGGCAAATAGGAATTACCTTTCTCAGCATAATATCCATTCTAGTAGATGGATTTTACCATTGACTCCTACTTTCCACTTTCAGGGCTAGAAGATTTCAAACATCTATTGGGACAACACAATGGCAAAAGAGTCCTTTTTAAAAGATTCAGAGCATTAATCTTCCTTACTACATTTGTTTCCTAAGAGTTGTACTGCAATGTGCAGATTTGTTCTAGTTGTCCTAGTAAGTCTCGATTTATCCTCTTATATTGTCATGAAAACTTTCTTTATCCTAATGAAAAAATTCTAATACTATCAGGAACTTAGTTTGTAATTGTGTAGCCAATTTCCTCATCATCTGGAATTCCCATGGCACAGTATTAACATTGATATACATCAACTGTGCTTCTTGTATAAATTTATACACACAAAGGCATATGCATTTTTTAATGGAATTTACCTGAGTAATGCTAATAGGGAGCCACACATGTAAATCCTTGTGCATCAGAATGAAAATATATCTCTACGTGTTTTCAAATAAGGTTTCTTGGGGGTTCATTTAATGTTCATAAGGAATTTATATTTATAGCCAATTCTAATCATGTGAAGGTCACACAGCATGTGGAGTATTTTTAAAATGCTCCCTCTGTGGTGAATGAATGGAACAGACTATGTTCAAATTTGTTGCTCTCCTCCAAGCCCATTTAAAAATTAGATACCTAATTTTAAGGACAATTCCCCCCTATTTAAAAAATCAACTTTGTGAAGGGAAAAAAGTATATACAAGAGCCAACTATATATAAGTTCAAAAGTTTTTCTATTGCCTGAAATAGAGATGCAAGAAATTACATTAAAGTTTTAAACAGAAACAGAAGTTTTCAGCCGATGTAGATCAAAATCTATTAGAGATAAAATTGTTTTGACAAAAACTGTGTAAATACAATGCCACTGGCTGCAAGCCTATTATTGAATGCAAGTGGAAAATAAGAATAGCACTCCTGAAGGGGCATTGCTAAAGTGACACAAAATAAACACAACCATTTCAGTATAATTTTTCACATTAATTATGTTCTCTTATCGTAGATGTATAACTAGCCAAGTATAACAGCAATAACAAGATAGCACTGAAGTTATTTTGCAAACAGGAAAAAGCAAATAAAATAATACTGATATGCTAGTTATTAGATTACTAGCCTTTTATCTTGTGAAATAGCTTCCCTGAACAAAAAGACTATATTAATCATTCCCGTTCTTTCAAGTAAATGATATTGCATTTCTGGAAAAATAATGTTAGCAGTCTTTTTCCCTTAAAGATACCTTCATTTATTTGCTGATTTGCCATCTCCAAATCTCCAGCTACTAAGAATATTTTCAAATACAATACTCTAGCAAGTATTTTTCTACTAAAAACATTGGCTTGTTTTGACTCTCTCCAGGTTAAAATGCAATCCCTTAAAAACATGTTCCCCATTTTACTTAAACCCTTGTACCCTGTAACTTAAAATTTTATCAAGGAACTACCTATAAATTCCACCATTTTTAGTCTCTTCACATAAGCTATCCTTTCCTCAACTTCCAGCTGCAGCTGTCTGTTACTTCTCACTGAGCTAACTAGGGGGATCACACTGAATTCAACCATCTTCATTGGTAGTCTTCAAAGTCTGTCCTCTAGAAGCTGTCATTTCTACTCATTACTTGACTTGGTAAACGTTAAGTCCATCAGTTTTTATTTAAAAGACAACAAGATAGTTTCTTTCTCTTTGCCTGGAAAGTCCTAGATTTCTGATTTTCTCTTTTGTTTTGTACATCATTGTACATTCTGTTTTTTCCAGTTACATCATATGCTTTCTTCTCTTGCATTCAGATCTACCCTTCTTTATACTAAGCATGCCAGATTTAATCGAATGTATACCTGATTACTCATTATCATAACAGGGAATGGGCATGTTTTTATTAGTCCCAAAACATTATTTTTGGTAAAAAAAAATCAGAAGAACTTTACAAGGATTATAAGAGCAGTTATCTGTTTCTTCTGTATTTGCATTAAAAGTAGTATCCACTATGCACCTTGAAGAAAGCTGAGGATTTTCTGGGAAGCACATTTAATGCCAGTAGTTTATGGAAACATGCCAACAAAAGGTCATGACAGCAAAATGGCAGCAGCTAACAATCCCTTACTATTTGACATCTTTGAATTTTTGTTTATATATTTTTGTTTACATAATTTTGCTATACACTTTTTGTTTGCATATTTCTGTAACAAAGAGAATCGTGTCACTACATAGATTCTCAGAAGTAGTATTTCTGTATCATTTGTGAATTGTATTCTTTGAAGCTTAGCATTCATAAGGTTTAGAGTCTTGATTTCTTTGGGGATACTAAGATATTAGATCATACTATTAAATAATATATAAGATGATTGATTGATTCAGGGTTCTCTGTGAGGGCTGATGTGAGCACAAGCAAGAACAAGTAGGTCTTTATTTCATCATGTGAGTCATACTGAATGACTGACTTATTTTAAGGATTGATTAGAACAGATGTCTATGTTTGCATTTTATTTTTGTAGATATTTATGACTATTAGAAAAGAAAACTGTTTCTTTTCATCTCCTTGGATTAACTGTGAGGAGAATAAAGAAGACATGTTGAGGAGAAAATTGGAAGGTCATGGATCCTAAAAGGAAACAAGAGAACTCAGTCCTCTCTAGGGCCTAAGTCAAAGCTCTGGAGTGATTTTAAAATGTTTTTTAAATGTTTTTTTAAAATGATTTAATATAGTGAGTTGAGATACATTACATTAGATATAATTAGACCTAGACAGGAAAGGTGGTTCTGAGAAGCTAATGAAATATCATTAAGGTTGAATATAAGATTGTTGATTAGGATAAAGCTAATCCTGATTAGGATAAACAAGATAGGAGCTAGAGATCTTATTTTTCCTCTTATTTATTTATTTTATGAGTGAAGAAGAGATGTGCTATCTTGCTTTAAGTGGAAAGAAAAACTAAAGATATTATCACTTTTACACTCTGTTAAAATTTTCTATCACAATAATGTTTTTTCCATTTGATTTTTGGGAATGGCATTTGCCTTGAGATGTACCTCTATTAAGGTAAACCACATGAATAATAACTGAATTTACCTACTGCATATTTTATCTTCACAGCAGAGAAGGACTGCAAGGCCCCAAGCCCTCTGGCTGCTCCCTTTCTCCCCGATCTCACCTCATGACATCGCCCTCTCTGAACTCTGCTTCAGCACCAGAGTCATCCTCGCATCTGATAATCACCAATACTGTCTCATCCGGAAAAGATTTTCAGTCTGCTCCAGTTCCCACTTTTCCCATTTAAAGCCTAATCATTGTTTAGATCTCCATTTCATTTTGCTCCTTTGGTAAGCTCTTGCCAACCTCTCTGATTACAGCAAATCAACCGTGAGTTTTAGCACTCTGGACTTCTCCCTTGTGGTATTTTTCACAGGTGCAATGTTATTTTTATTGTGAAAACACTTGATTACACTTTATTTTCCTCAAGCCTCTTGTGGGGACATATCTTGTCTGGTTTTGCTCACTATTGTTTCCCTAAAAGCAAGGTGTAGTTCCTAGCACATGGAAGGCACTAAACAAACATTTGGCAACTGAATGAATAAATGAACAAATAAATAAATAAATAAATGAACAGCTGGGCGTGGTGGCGCACGCTTGTAATCCCAGTACTTTGGGAGGTGGAGACTGGAGGATCCGGGTTTGCGGCCAGCCTCAGCTCTCTCTCTCTCTCTCTCTCTCTCTCTATTTAGTGAGGCCCTCCACAACTTCATGAGACCCGGTTTCAAAATAAAGTATAAAAAAATAGGGCCAGGGGTGTAGCGCGGAGATAGAACGTCCGTGGGTTCAATCCCCGGTACCGCAAAAAAAAAAAAAAATGAACAAATAAATGAACATATGAATGATTTTCACTTTTTATTGGAATGGTTGCTGCTGTATAGAAACAATTAATCATTACTTCTAGTCTTGAGATAGACTAAGTTGGATACAACATCCTCTTTATAAAAAAAATTGATATATACTTGAAAACTTCTCCAAAAGCAAATGTCTCTAGTCTTTAAGCACATATATCAATGATTAACCACAAATTATATAAAAACAACTTAGATACTTCTGTATTATCTCTAGTTCCTTTAATAATCTTCATACTTATTCCTAAGTGTCATGAGGCATAACATTAATGTGAACCATTCAGTAGCAATAGTAGTTAAATATATTATGTATTGCAGGTATATCAGTATCTTTAGTGATGGAAGAAAACCAATAAACCCAGCATATATGAAGTCACCTAGATTTTGAAATTTAGGGAGTGTTATTGCCATATCAGTACCAAAATCCCCAGTAAGACACATAAATTCATAGAGCATTTCATATTAGTTAATGGTTCTTTCCTTTATCCTTCCTAAGACATTATTTGTTCTCCTTGTCGTCCATGTTTTCCACTGGCATTATAGTTATAATGATGTATATCATCAAATCTTTTTCCTGATCTAGGATAACCTTAGGAGTGGGAATCAAGTTCTAGTCATTATATATCATCTCTAACACTCTACCCCACCAATGACCAAGTATAGTGTGTTGATAGTTAAAACTTGATAAACGAGTCTTAAATGGGAGAGAGAAGAAGAAATAAAGTAAGAAAAGGAAGTGAAAAGGAAAAATATATAAAAAGTGGTATTCCAATTTATGGCACCATTTTTTTCTTGGACCAGGCCATTATATAACATCAACTTTTTGCAGCACTTAGTTTACAGAAACAATTCTTAAAGGTTTGATCACAACATGTAGTCATCTACTGATTAGATTTTTCATTCTCTCTTTCTCTCTCATTTATCTGACTGAAATGCTAATAATACACAATGAAATAGGCAAAATGTTCAATGCAGAAAAGAAAAAGAGACAATGGAGTTGACTATTTTGCCCATTAGGCCACAAGCTGCTGATACTTTCTAGTGTCGCTGCCTGTGCCAGATTGCAAGTTTGAAACAGTAAATTTTATCATGCCTCTCATCCTTGCCATTCTTCACCACTACTCAAAAGAGACCCCCTTTTCCATCTTTTCACTTATTCTCATCCCAACCCTGTTCTCCCCAAAATCTTTCCTTTGACATCCCCACTTGCCCTTTCCTGAGGAGGAGAGGCTGCTCATTCCTCCCCTCTCCACTTACCATAACGTAAAGAAGAGAGGCAGTCTTCATGTTCCTATACCCTTTTTCAAATAATTGCTCCTTTATCCTAACTTAAAACTGTCTCTTGAGACTCCTCCTAAATTTCTCTGTGTGGCTCATTTCTCCTAGAGGTTTTTTGCATTCATTGGTTAACGGTCATGGCATCTGGTTCAGAATCTTTGTATCTCCCCCTTCCTCACTAACTCTCATTCTGCTTTGGACAATTTAAATGCATGTGAGGTTGACTCTTCCCACATTCCAGCTACTTGACTTTCTCTATTCCAATAACCTACTCCATTCTGCACCTCATTCCATATCCATATTCTTGCCATACCTCGGGTGTGAATATAAACTCCCATGTTCCATTCTCTGACCACAAAGTCTGATTCTCTCAGGGCTGTCTGTCTCCCTCCCTCTTTCCCTTCCTCCCTCTCCCCTTTCCTTCCTTCCTTCCTTCCTTCCTTCCTTCCTTCCTTCCTTCCTTCCTTCCTTCCTTCCTTTTTGATTTTCAATGCATTTACTCTTTCCAGAAATATTCTGAGCAATTCTAATCCCCACCCATATATCATCTCTCTTCTGTTTCCTGTTTTTTCCAACTTGGATCTCATGGTTCACTATAACATTCGCCCCTTGCCACCACTTTCTGACTTTCGACTAAATTGAATATAGCCTATGGTACAAATATGACAAAAGAAAACAACAAAAGAAACATTTTACCAAATATCTCCTTTTGGCTATAATATTGTTTTTCTCTTTCTTCACAGTCAAATATCTTGTTAAAGTAGTCTACCATTTCTACAGTTCTTCACTCTGAATTTTATTTTTGAATCCATTACAGTAGATTCAAAATGGCTTCTGTCCTTCAGAAATGATTCTTCCTCCACAGTTACCTATGTTAGAATACACTACTACTCACCCATTACCTCTTCAAAAGCCTGCAGTTGACTATGTTCTTTCTCTCTTCCCATCAGTTACCAAACTCTGCTGATGTCTTATTACATATCATAAACCAACATTTTGCCAAATTCATGCTAAATGTAAGGTCCATCTTAAGTGCTTTACATTTAATCCTCACAACAACCCTGTGAGGTTTTATTATTATTGTTCCCATTGACATATGTGGAAATTATAACCAGAGATGATAGGCTAAACCAAGATCCTTCTGTGTCATTAACATTCTTGGGTTCATCCTTTCCTCTCTAGTGCCACTCTCAGTCTCTTGAAGTTCCACCTTCTCACGGCTTTCTCTGGCTCCATTTTGTGTCGCCCACCCATTTCCTCCACTGCTGGCATAGATCCCTCTAAATTTCACCGCCGATCTTGTCTCCCCCCGTTTAAGTGCCTTCACGAGTACCCTTAGCTATCATTCCAAAGGCAGTGGTCACACTTATCACCCAAGGCTATTCGGAGTCTGCTCCTTGCGTGCCTCCTGGTCTCATCTTATGCCTTTCTTCCTTCCCTTACACCCTGTGGAATTACTTATTGTTCCCCGACAGTGTCACTCTGTGGCCAATATCTGAAGTACACTTTCACATGACTAATGTTCATTCATTCTTTAAAACTCAGTTCCCACTTAGCCTGTCCAAAAAGTCACCATGACGCCTGGTGCAGACACCTTCTCCACCATTGTGATTTATCACACTGCACTGCAGCACAGAGTTAGGTGTCATTCCTTTGCACTAAAATAGAAGTTCCTGTAGGGCTGGCAGAACTGTGGCTTCTCAACTTTGACCAATGCCATTCGCAATGTCTGTCATATACAGAACTCTAATGTTTACTCCTCGATCCTTTTCTAATTCAGCTGTCTTGATTTGAACTCACACATCAGAAGGGTGTTTCTCAAAATCTATCTTACACTTAAGAAATAATTAAAAATTATTTTACAAGTATAACAAGTGATGTTTTGATAAGCTAACACTTCTAATGAATTTAGAATAAAACAGAAACATTGGTTTGATGGGCAAGTCATTTGATTGGCAGCAATTATGTTACATGTGTGTAGATATTTTGCACATATACCATTTGCTGCATTTCAAAATATGTTATTTTTAAAGGTATATAGGTTTTGTTTAATAGATTTTGAGACACTTTTAATTTAAATAATTTTAAAAGTAAGTACAAAACATTTCTGGGCAAAATACAAGTCCTTACAAATACTAGTCTATAAAACAACTCAGAAAGGAGACCACTATTTGCATGTAAATCAGTAAGCTTAATGGTGGATTTCAAGTCTCTTGAGAACTATCTAACATAAAGCAACGAATAAATTGAATGGTGCCGCATTGCTCTCACACAAGCTAATAAACATGGATTTATAACACCTTATTCTTTGAAATAATCTCTTCTACCATTATTTGGTTTAACATACATATTCCTAGAACCTTCCCATATAAAGACATACTTTTAAAAAATTAGATGCTATTATTAATCATTAATATTCAACATTCTTCATATGTATTTAGTAAAATATGTCCCACGAACACAATAATTTCCCATAAAAATATTTGACTTTCTTTCCCCCTACTATAATGATGACTACCTCGAACATACACATTGTCTATTTTTAACAATGTTCTTCAGTCAGATTTTGTTCTAACTCATTCATCTAATCTAGCTACGACACTAGCTCCCAGCTCCAAGACAGCTTCCTAGCCACCGATAAATTAATAGAGTTCCCTGTTGAGGGTAGTGCTTTCTAAAATTACATTCAACTGAATAATTACAGATGGATTAGTGATGTGCTTGCATCATATAATTTTTTTTATTTTTAGTGAATGATACAAATTAAAATGGACAATAAAAATTCCATAAAGAGCCCCAGTACTTATTCTTGCTTCCCCAAAGCAAGAATTTTTACTCTGACCTGACTTGTACAGCAAGCTTTCCATAATTCCTTGTTCTTCACAGTTGTATAGAATTGGCAGGCTGCTTTTCCATGCCCCCATTCCCTCACTAAAATAATTGATTCCCAGAGTTTCCCGGAAAGGCTATAACTTTATTTTTCAATCTGAAAACAATTAATAAAGTACTCAGCAGTGAGTCTCAAATATTACAAGACAGCTTGACCTTGGCAGAACATACACTTCATTTAGCTAGGAATGATCTTCCCTTTCAAAACTCTCCTGATTAAACTCAGTAATACTGTAGTCACTCGAGCTTTACACTGAAAACTAAACCTAGTGCCTGCGCCTCACCTCCTTTCACTTTGAATTCTTGACATGTTTTTATCCTAACACCAAACCTCTTGTTATGGCTACATGATTTTTTCAAATTTGAGGTACATTTAAGAAGAAGACTCGATGACATGATGACATCAACCATTTTCAGAGTGGTCTATAACTAATATTCTGCTAAAAGTGTGGCCATTTCTACACTGACTCTACCCTTTCTCCCCTTGTCCCACCAACCCCTGGCAAAAAAAAGAAAGAAAAAAACTGGCACTCAAAATGAATAATCTCAACAAAAGAATTACTATTAATCAACTAGATTGGCCAGCCATGGTGTCCTCAGCCTGTAAGAGAACATAGAGTAGATTTAACTCATTGTTTGTTTCTAAAAGATTAGAACCAGGAAGAGCCTAGTTCAGTGATAACAATAATGAGCACTGAAAAACTGTAAAGGAAGACTTCATAGAGAAAGTGGGCTTTGAACTCAAACTTGAAGTTTAGTTAGAACTAGGATAAATCAGAACAAACAACAAAAAAGCATTTCAGAGGAAGGCAGCAGCATAAGGCCAGTTAACACTGAGCATTTCCTATGTATCAGGTACCACACTAAGCATTGTAGTTTCCTAATATTAGTTAATACTACAGCCCTCTAAGTTGGGTGCACTTACTATTCCCATTTTGCTGATAAGGAAATTGAAGCTTAAATAGCTCGAACAACTTGTTCAAGGTTACCCAGCTAGTCTGTGGTAAAATTACCATTCACTCCTAGACTGTCTGAATTAAGAAGCCACTCTTAACCACTACACTCTAATGATTGAACCAGATCTGTGGCTCGTGGGACAGTGAGGAAACCAGCCCAAACAGTGATGAAAACTGAGGAGCTAAAATGGGAAATCAGTCTGGCATATGAATTAGAGTACAGGCTGCATTGGAAATAGAAAATTCTCAGATTTGAAATAAGGAGCCATGGGAGATTTGTGAGCAGGACAGCAGTATTGGGGGAAGACAGAGTTAGGAAGAAATGCAGAAGTGAAGACTAGTTTGATGTATTTAGGGAAGTATATGGCTAAGCTTTTGGTAATTGTGTTTGGTAAGCTGTGCTGCAATGACAACCCCCAAATACACAAGTGTCTGCTTCTGACTGATGTTACGAGCTGAGCCCAGCGAGGATGGCTGTGAGTGAGTTGTGGGTTTTCTCTCTGTCTTCTTCATTCTGGGATTGAAGCTGAGGGAGCAGCCCCTACCTGGACATGCTGTTCTTGAGGCAGAGGGAAAGGAACCAGAGAGCTGGGGAAGACATGCAATGCTTTTAAAGCTTCTCCTCACTTACCAATATCCAAAGGAAACCCCACAGCCACACTCTACATTGATGGTGCTGGGGTGCATCCTCCTCCACAGGAGGCCTGCACATCATATGGTCATAGGCAGGGGTGTATAATCCTTTTACAGGAAAGGAGAGTGAATCGTGGGAACAGTAATGTAATCTACCAGAGAAAGCCTGCACTCTTTGCAGATGCTGTCACTACAAATTAAAGCAACAGACCGAAATGAGTAAACTTCATAGGAGGAGGTAAAATCTCTTGTTCTCCTTAGATGGACGGCTCTGTCCTAAGGAGAACAACTGTTGTTCTATTTCCATTTTTTCTGATATAAAAGCCTTATGCTATATGATTTTATCATCCTGTGCTTAAAATCTGTCAAAGTCTGAAATGTGAATCAAAGACAGTTTATATGATGAATTGATGGAGAGAATATGAATTCTTCATACTCTTGTTTCATTACAATTAAAATGAAATTAACTTAGAAAAAAGTAAACACAGAAAGGGCTCATTTAAAATGTGCCCATGCTTTGCCGGGCGTGGTGGCGCATGCTTGTAATCCCAGTACTTTGGGAGGCGGAGACCGGAGGATCCGGG
>PVJS01021394.1:5292-22269 GCA_004027185.1 Glis glis
GAGGTCTTTTACCTCCTTGGTTAGGTTTATTCCCAAGTATTTTATTGTTTTGGGGGATATCGTGAGTGGAAATGTCTTCTGGATTTCTTTTTCAGTGGATTTATGGTTGGCATACAGAAAAGCTTCTGATTTTTTAAGATTGATTTTGTATCCAGACACTTTGCTGAATTTGTTGATCAGTTCTATGAGCCTTTTGGTTTAGTTTGCTGGATCTTCTAAGTATAATATCATGTCATCTGCAAATAGAGATAATTTCAGTTCCTCTTTTCCTATTTGTACTCCTTTTACTTCCTTCTTTTGCCTTATTGCTCTGGCTAGAGTCTCAAGTACTATATTGAAAAGGAGTGGTGACAGCTGACATCCTTGTCTTGTTTCTGTTTTTAAGTGGAAGTCACAAAGTTTTTCCCCATTCAGTATGATGTTGGCTCTGGGCCTATTGTATATTGCCTTTATGATGTTGAGGTATGGTCCTTCTATTCCGATTCTCTGCAGAGTTCTTATCATGAATGGGTGTTGGATTTTGTCAAATGTTTTTCAGCATCTATTGAAATGATCATGTGATTTTTTCTTTAGTTCTGTTTATGTGGTGAATTACATGGATTGTTTTTCGTATGTTGAACCAGCCTTGCATCCCTGGGATGAACCCGACTTGGTTATGATGTATGATTTTCGTGATGTGGTTTTGAATGTGCATTGCTAGTATTTTGTTTAGAAGTTTTGCGTCTAAATTCATCAATGATATAGGTCTGTAGTTTTCTTTTCTTGAGTTGTCTTCATTTGGTTTTGGTATCAATGTGATGTTGGCTTCATAGAATGTATTTGGGAGAGTCCTGTTTCTTTCTATTTCATGGAATAGATCGAGGAGTATTGGGATTAGTTCTTCTATAAAGGTTTTATAAAATTCACCTGGGAAACCATCTGGACCTGGGCTTTTCTTTGATGGTAGGCTCCTTATTGCTGCTTCAATCTCTTTGATTGCTATTGGTCGATTTAAATTTTCTATATCTTCTTGATTCAACTTAGGAAGGTTGTACACGTCTAGAAATTTGTCAATTTCTTCTAGGTTTTCTGTCTTGTTGGAGTATAGTTTTTCAAAGTAGTTTCTGATAATCCTTTGGATTTCCGTGCTGTCGGTGGTAATATCACCTTTTTCATCTCTTATTTTAGAAATTTGGGTTAATTCTCTCTTTCTTTTGGTTAGGTTGGCTAGTGGTTTATCTATCTTGTTTATTTTTTCAAGGAACCAGCTTTTGGTTTTGTTAATTTTTTGTATTGTTTTTTATTCTCTACTTGTTGATTTCTCTGATTTTAATAATTTCCTGATTTTAATAATTTAATAATAATAATTCTACTAGCTTTGGGGTTAGACTGTTCCTGTTTTTCAAGGGCTTTGAGGTGTGTCATTAAGTTATTTATTTGGTGATTTTCTGTTCTTCTTATGTGGGCACTCAGTGCTATGAATTTTCCTCTTAATACTGCCTTCAGGGTGTCCCAGAGATTTTGATATGTTGTGTCTCTGTTTTCGCTTGTTTCTAGGAATTTCTTAATTTCTCCTCTATTTCTTATTTTACCCATTCCTCATTCAGCAGTGTGGTGTTCAGTCTCCACATGTTTATGAGGTTTCTCTGGGTCTTCCTATAGTTGATTTCTAGTTTCATTCCATTATGGTCTGAAAAGACGCAGGGGATTATGTCACATTTTTTGAACTTGCTAGTACTCACTTTGTGGCCTAGGATATGGTCTATTTTAGAGAAGGTTCCATGAGCAGCTGAAAAAAAATGTGAATTCAGCTGTAGTTGGGTGGAATATTCTGTATGTTTCTACTAGGTCCATTTGGTTTATGGTGTTCCTTAGGTCTGAGGCATCTTTACTGACCTTTTGTCTTGAAGATCGATCTAGTGGTGTGAGGGGTGTTGAAGTCTCCCAATATTATTGTATTGGGATCTATGTGTGATTTAATGTCGCGAAGAGTTTCTTTTATGAAAGTGGTTGCACCTATGTTTGGCGCATAAATGTTGACTATTGTTATATCCTCTTGCTGGATTGTTCCTTTTACCAGTAAGAAATGACCTTCTTTGTTTCTTCTGATAAGTTTAGGTTTTGAAGTCTAATTTTTCTGATATCATACTTGCTAATCCTGCTTGTTTTTGAGTTCTGTTAGCGTGGATTACCTTGCTCCATCCCTTCACCTTTAGTTTGTGCATATCTTTACTTGTAAGGTGTGTTTCTTGCAGGCAGCATATAGATGGATTGTGATTTTTAATCCATTTTGCCACCTTATGTCTTTTGATTGGGGAGTTGAGGCCATTTATATTTAGCGTGATTATTGAGAGATCGCTTTTCATTCCTAACATTTAGAGTTTTAATTTCTGTTTGAGGTAGTGTTTGTTCTTTGCCTAGTTGTTTGTTTGATGGAAATCACTATTTCTCTGGTTTTGGCATTTTCTTATTATTTCTTCCTTGTAATTAAACTCTTTGAGTATTTTCTCTAGTGTTGGTTTGGAAGACATAAAGTCTTTCAGCTTCTGTTTGTCATGGAAGGTTTTTATTTCTGCATCAAAATTGATAGATATCTTTGCTGGGTAGATAAATCTTGGCTGGATGCTGTTTTCTTCCAGAGTGTGGATTATGTCACTCCAGGCCCTCTTGGCTTTCATGACTTGGTTTGGAAGGTCAAGAGGGATTCTTATTGGTTTGCCTCTGAATGTTACTTGGTCTTTTACTCTCGCTGCCTTTAAGATTCTCTCCTTGGCCTCTACATTAGTCAATTTGATTATTATGTGGCGTGGTGAACCTCTTCTCTGATCTTGTCTATTAGGGGTCCTATATGTTTCCTGTACCTGTGTGTCAACCTCTTTGTCTATGTTTGGAAATTTTTCTAATATTACTTCTGTGAATAGATTATTGATTCCTTTGGTTTCAGCTTCTATTCCCTCTTCTATGCCTATTATTCTTAGGTTTGCTCTTTTAAGACTGGCTGAGATCTCTTCAATGTCCAATTCATGCTGTCAAATTGTTTTTTCTAATTTATATAGTATGCAATCATTTTTGGAGAGGTCTTCTAAGAGTGAGATTCTGTTTTCCATGTGGTCTAGTCTATTGTTGATGGACTCTATAAGGGCGCTCTGACCCGTGGGCTGCAAGTCTGTCCCACCCAAATGTCACCAGGGACTGTCTGCTTATCCATGCGTCTACCGCATCCCATGGCAGACCCCACTCCCACTTCTGCCGGGGCAATCCACACAGTCTCAGACCCTGCGAGTCCCTGTGGCCGCGCTGGGTGGTCTCCCCCGGGGCAGCTCATTGACTTATGGTCTCGTTGAGCGCTGCTCTTAATCTCTGGGGTGGGGGGTGGGCTCAGCCACTGCCACAGGTTCTGGTCAGGCCTCCAGGCACTGGGGACTCTGCTGAGCATGGATCAAACTGCTGCTCGCTTTTGTCGCTGATGTTCTGCAGTGCTGGTTCTAGAAAAGGTCCCTGGTTTCTTTGTTGGTGGCCTGTAGAAGCTGAAATGCTGGTATCCACCAGAGCAGTCTGACCAAGATGGTGCCACTGCCACTTCTGCCGACACAGTAGTTCGAGTCTGTGTTGTACATGGGGCGAGTTGCTGCTCGCCTTCACTGCTGCTATTCTGCAGTTGTTGGATTCACAACGGGTCACTGGCATCTCCATTGGTCTTGTGCAGAAGCCACAATACTGGTAGCTGCCGGCAAGGTCCTGCCAAGATGGCACCACTGTAGCCGCTGTAGCTGCCGCCATTTGGTCTCTTTTGAGTGTGGAGCAAGCCACTGCTTGCTTTCATTTCTGCTGACCTGCAGCTGCGGAATGTACAACAGGCTTCTGGCTTCTCTGCTGGCGGTGTGTGGAAGCCGCAATGCCGGTAGCGGCCGGCATGGTCCGACCAAGATGGCGCTGCTGCTTTTCCTTAGGTAAGGCACTTGGAGCTTTTTACTTTCCTCTGTTTTGTCTTCTGGCTTTGATTCCGTCACGTTTCAAATTTTTCGTTGTTTAGTTCAAGTTTTTGTTGCTTTTCTTCTCCTGTCAAGAAGTTGCTTTCATGGCAATTGAGACCCAAGTCTCATAGAGATCATAACGTGGTATCTCCCTTAGTTGCCATCTTGGATCTCCTTATTCTTTATTTTGAAATAGGGTCTCACTAAGTTGCAGAGGGCCTCACTAAGTAGCTGAGGCTGGCCACGAACCTGTGATCCTCCTCAGCCTCCCAAGTACTGGGATTACAATTATGTACCACTATGCCCAGCTTCCCAGTCCTATTTTTTATTCTTTATTTTGAAACATGGTCTCACTAAGTTGCAAAGGGCCTCACTAAGTAGCTGAGGCTGGCCGTGAACCTGTGATCCTACTGTTTCAGCCTCCCATGTCCTGGGATTACAAGGACACACGCTACCATGCCCGGTGTTATTTTATTTTCTATTTGGAAACAGGGTCTCGCTAAGTTACTGAGAGCCTCACTAAGTTGCTGAGGCTGGCTTTGAACCTGCGATCCTCTTATCTCAGCCTTCCAAGCACTGGGATTACAAGTGTGCACCACCACGTTGATCTTTTATCACTCAGGAAATTTTGAGGGTTTAAGGAGCTCTATGCCACTAACTGGAGATGAAGACCAAAACACATATATTTTTATTTTATTTTATTTTTTTGCAGTACTGGGGATTGAACCGAGGGGCATTCTACCTCCAAGCTACCCCCCCAGCTCTACTTTTTTATTATTTATTTTGAAACAGGGTCTCACTTGGTTGTGGAGGGCCTTACTAAGTAACTGAGGCTGGCCGTGAACCCGATCCTCCTGTCTCAGCCTCCCAAGTACTGGGATTACAAGTGTGCGCCATCACGCCTGGCTATATATTTTTAATTCTATCACAATATCACTGTGACTGCTTACGGTGACCTTCAAGTTCCCAGTGAACACCCTGGTTCACTGTTGCTAGCCTTGTTCCCACCCTGTCTTGGGCAGTCCGGTTCTCGGTAATCTGTCCTGCTTCACCCAATTCCCCATTCTGTGTCCACTGTGGCCTGTGTTCTGTAAGAGGACCCAATGAAAGCAGTGCTCAGGAGGATCAGCCTGGCACTGAGGCCGACCAGGGACCTGGCACTGGATTCCAACAGAGCTCCAGGAAAGCTGTAGCAGACATTGAGGTAGGATATAATAAGAGCTTGGCAATGGTGAGGAAGGTGAGGGTGGGGCAGCCGATGTCCTCAGGCTACTCAAATAGGGTTGCAGCGGCCCTCTGAGACCCTCTAATTGGTTTATTTAATGGTGACAACTACTAGGACTTCGCTCATTGTGTACATCTCCCCAGGGCAATGACAAACCCTTAATCTCTTTTCCAAGTAACAGCCATTGATTCTCCTCACTGACCAGCAAAGACTGCTGTTCAAGTGGGTCCAGCAGGAGTTCGACTGTCCAAACAACTGATTTTATGTTGGTCAGCTGGTGCATTAAATCAGCTGGCCAGGATGGATTAGTCTGACCATCTTTTTAGAAAGGGCTGTCTTTAGCCGGGTGTGGTGCTGCACACATGTAATCCCATACCTAGGAGGCTGAGACCAGCCTCAGTTATTTAGTGAGACTCTTAGCAACCTAACAAGATGCTGTTTCAAAACAAAAAATAAAAGGGGCTCAGAGGTAGAATGCTCCTGGGTTGAATCCCCAGTACCAAAAAAAAAAAAAAAAGGCTGTCTTTGGAGATTTTCAGATGAGTCCCTGTTCCATGTTTGGTTTTGGCATCATCACCCACCTCCCCTGCCCCTTGAATAATAGGTATTTTGCAGGGACTTGGCTCCTGGCCTCCAGGACAGACCAGGAACAAAGCCTTAATCCTCTGGCAGGATTTGCTCCCTGTCCTCAGCCTGAGCCGCCCGCCCGTACAATGGAGTTTTAATCTTCATTTAGAAATTAGCCTTATTAGTCAGGCAAGGGGGATTCTTCTCATGACAATAAAGAAAATGTAATCCTTTCCTCAGGGGGTTGGAGTCCTTTTCTTTGCTTCTCAGGCATCTGCTCTCCACCCCTGACCTGTCTTTCCCTTACCTCCCAGAGCTAGTGTAGTATCCAGAATTATTTTTCTGAATGAAGCTTTCCTGAGGGATCCTGTTCTGTTTGTTTTCCTGAGACACATCAATTCCCCAAGCTGCAGAGGTTGTTCTTTATTATTAGAGCTCTACTTCTGCATAATTTTTAGAAGGTGTGATTTTGTTGTGGTGGTGGTGGTACTGGGGGTTGAACCAGGGGCGCTTTATCACTGAGCAACATCCCCAGCCATTGTTTTATTTTATTTTAATCTTGAGATAGGGTCTTCTAAGTTGCCGAGGCAAGCCTGAAACTTATGATCCTCCTAATCCTTCTACCTAAGCCCCCTGAGTAGTTGGGATTTTTTTTTTTTTTGCGGTACCGGGGATTGAACGTGGGGGCGTTCTACCTCTGCGCTACTCCCCCGGCCCTATTTTTTATACTTTATTTTGAAACCGGGTCTCACAAAGTTGCGGAGGGCCTCACTAAGGAGAGAGAGAGAGAGAGAGAGAGAGAGAGAGAGAGCTGAGGCTGGCCACAAACCCAGGTCCTCCAGTCTCTACCTCCCAAAGTACTGGGATTACAAGCGTGCGCCACCACGCCTGGCTAGTTGGGATATTTTTTTAAGGTCAAATTTAAAAGTACATTTCCTTTTTGTTAGGTCCGCAGATTGGGAATAATTGGAGACCGCTCGCCCGAGTGAAGGATTACAAGAAAAAAATTTATTGAATATCTTTTAATAACAAAAACAAAAAGAAAGTTGATACGGCCGGCCGGGCACCCAGACCCCTATAGCCAAAATGGAGTCTGCGCCCCGAACAAAGACGTGCCTGAGTTTATATAGACTCTACTTAGCACAAGCCCGCGCAAAATGAGCGCCCTACGAATTGATTGGGTATCCTAAGGTATGCAGCGCAGGGGGAACGCTGATTCGCTTGGGTCACGGAGCTGACCATACAGGATATGCTGATGACCCTCCTTAGTGACCAGGTGTTTCCTTTGTTCTACTCTGGCCATGGGACTGTTCGCCCTGCCTCTGGGAAGCGGAATCAGAAGTTTCAGAACTTCCAGTGAGTGGGAGCTTACAAAATTGTAAGCTTACAAAACGGAATCAGTCACAGCTAACAAAATGGGGCCAGCCTGGTGTGATCTCTTCACTTTTTATCTTGCCATTAACTGATATTGGTTTTAGATTGTGTGTGTGTGTGTGTGAGAGAGAGAGAGAGAGAGAGAGAGAGAATTTCCATGGTAGCAGGATCCTCATATAATTCCAAGGGCTGATATCTGGCCTTTAGGTTGCTCTATAGCTAGCCCTCTGGACCCTCCCTCTGCTGATCAGCTCCTGAACTCAAGCAAATCTCTGCCTTCCCTTGTTGGACAATAAAGGACTCTGAATTATTGTGTATTACTGTGGTATTACGTGGTACTACTGTGGCTGTGTAAATGCGGTCTTCCCACTGGGCATGATGGCACAGGCCTGTAATCCCAGTACTTGGGAGGCTGAGAAAGGAGGTTTGCAGGTTTGAGGCCAGCTTCAGCAAGTAGTGAGACTCTCATCAACCTAGTGAGACCCTGTTTCAAAATAAAAATAAAAATAGGACTGGGATGTGACTGGAGGTAGAATGTTCCTGGGTTCAATCCCCAGTACCACAAAACAAAACAAAACAAAACCACCAACCAATCAACCAAACAAAAATATAAATAGGGTTGGGGGTGTAACTCAGAGGTAGAATGGCTCTGGGTTCAATCCCAAGTAACACACACACACACACACACACACACACACACACTTGTGTACCATATTGTATAACACTCCCCCTTTCCTCCACGGCACCTACCATGGAGGACTCTCTGAAGTCCTCTCTCCTTCCTGCAGTGTGCAGGGCTGACCTAGCCCCAGCCTATCCTTCTAATGTCACTGCCAACCATTTCCTGCCATGCTGATTGTGCCCAGCCACACCAGCCTCCTTGCTGCTTCCTGGATACAGCTCCCTCCCTCCCATCTTGATGCTTCTGCCATGATTTGCACCTAAAATTACCACATGTTGCTTCTGTGTGTGTGTGTGTGTGTGTGTGTGTGTGTGTGTGTGTGATACTCGGGACTGAATTCAGGGGTGTTCTACCTCTGAGCTACACCCTCAGCCCTATTTTATTTTGAAACAGAGTCTTGTCAGGTGTGGTGGTGTACACCTGTAATCCCACTATTTGGGAGGCTGAGTGAGACACGAGGACTGCAGGTTCAAGGTCAGCCTCAGCAACTTAGCAAGACTCTTAGCAACCTATTGAGACCATTTTAAAAACAAAAATTTAAAAGGGCTGGGGTATAGTTCAGAGGTAGAATGCCTCTGGGTTCCATCCCCATCCCCATTTAAAAAAAAAAAGAAGGAAGGAAGGAAGGAAGGTAGGAAGGAAGGAAGGAAGGAAGGAAGGAAGGAAGGGTCATTGCTGAGGTTGGCTATGAACCTGCGATCCTCCTTTCTCAGCCTCCCAAGTACTGGGATTACAGGCATGCCCCACCATGCCTGGCTACATGCCACTTCTGCCAGTCACTGAGGCAAGGGAGACTCCAGAGACACACCCCCTACATCTGGGGCTGTCTCAGGTTTCTAGAGAACCTCTGTCACTAGCCACAGTCCCCTATGGCCACCGCTCCCAGTGGACAGTCCTTCCTCTGGGATTTCAGGTCTTGCTGAGGTCTGGTGACCCCATATTTTTTCCCCTCTCTATCCAAGGAGAACTGACCATGTCTTGTTCATTTGTTCTCTTAACTCTGTCTTTGCCTGTGCCAGGAGTCCTTTCATTTAGGTTTGTCACTGAACCATCTGGGGTGAATTCTATTTCTGTCTGGGATCCTGAATGATGGACAAAGTTAGGCACAACCACCATTCCCCAGCCACGAATGACAACTCAGCTCCATAAACGCCGTCTTCCATGTGAAGCCACTCCCATTTCCTCTTCAACACATTAGTTCCATTTCTCTTCAACATACTAACTCCACTATACCAACATTTATTAAAGAGTTGGCATGTTCCATGAGTACCCTGTGACAAATCCTTTTATATAAACTTGAAGATGGCTCTAAGTCTGGAATCAGCATGCCTACACAGAGTTGGAAGTGCAATAAGGTAGAATTTGTGCCTGGATGCCCGACTACTTCCTCCTTTATCCCTCTATTCAAGACCCAAAATTCCACCACTCCACAGCTATGTAAGAGTTGCTGCCTCCCATCTCTCCTCTTATAAAAAGCAGCTATTTTTGGCATAAATCTTTATAATTGTTGGATATTTATTTTATGAGAGGTACTTTCACATTCATTATATCAAATTATCTTTACAACCCAATTTTCATGTTATAAAGAAAGGCTGTCTAATCCAGTAAACAGTGGGGCAGGAGCAGGACTGGAGCCCAGGCCTCCTGGCATGAATCCTTTGCATTCTTGGAGAGGAATTCATTTCATCTTTCATTCTTTATTTTTTTTTTTGCGCGCGTGTGTGTGTGTGTCATACTGGGAATGGAACCCTGGGGCATTCACCTCTGTGCTATACCCCCAACCCTATTTTATTCCTTATTTTGAAACAGGGTCTCACTAAATTGCCAAGGGCCTCACAAGTTGCTGAGGCTGGCCACGAACCTGAAATCCTCTTGTCTCAGCCTCCCAACTACTGAGATTACAAGTATGCGCCACCATGCTCGGCATCTTTCACTTCTGAGTGTCAATGTTAGATATAAAATGTCCCCTATGAATTCATTTATTAATGTTTGGAGTTGATATAATTGGCTCATGAGGGTTGTAATCCCAGAAGTGGATAAATCCATTGTAATGGATTTACCTGGGTGGTATCTGGTAGGCCAGTAGGGTGTGGCTGGAGGAGGTAGGCCCTGGTTCCTCCTCCCCCTGCTCGCTCTCTTGCTTCTGGCCTCCATGATGTGAGCACAGCCCATGTGTTCTCCCTGTCCACTTCCTGTCCCCATGCCCTGAAATCTATGGTCCCTGGCCTCACATGGACTGAACCCCAAACTGTAAGAAAATAAATCTTCTTTACTCTAAGTTACATGGTCAGTCTTTTAGATTATAGCTGCAAGAATGCTGACAGATATAGTCAATGAATATTTTGAGTAACTGGAAGCAATTCTGGAGCTCTCGGAGAAGAGAGAATGGATACATGAGGAGGGGGAGGAAAGGAGAATGGAACTAATATTTAACAGCTCCTCCTCCTCCTCCTTCTCTTCTTCTTCTTCTTCTTCTTCTTCTTCTTCTTCTTCTTCTGTATGGCACTGAGGATTGAACTCAAGGACATTCTACCTTTGAGCTACACCCCATCCCTTTTTATTTTTTATTTTGAAACAGGGTTTCACTAAGTTGTGGAGGGCCTTACTAAGTTGCTGAGGCTGGCTTGGAAACTGTGCTCCTCCTGTCTCAGCCTCCCAAGTACTGGGATTAAAAGTGTGCACCACCATGCCCGGCTACACAGGCATCTTTTTGAATGTTAAGTGCTGTGTAAGTTTTTTCACAGTGTCCTCCCCAAGCTTTGTAAGGCAGGTTGTACTACCCACGTTTCACAGAAGATGGACTGAGACTCGAGGCCCTACAGCCAACAGGGGGCAGAGGATGCATCTGGCATGTAGCGAGGTGGGCCAGACTCCATTTGCTCTCTCTCCATTATCTTTGCCTGTCATAGAATAGAAAGGGGATACTGGAATTCTGGGACAATTTGCCTTGGATTTTTACCAAGGGCCAGTTCAGAAAGAAACCCCAGCACTATTCACAAAAACTTCGGTAAGGGGCATTCCTGGCCACTAGATGGCAGCAGTTCAGCATTGGTGGAAGCGTCCTCCATCCCTTTGGTGGGTGAAAGACACGAAAAGCAAGTTGACCTTTACATGTAAATATGACTTTGATCTAATGAACTACATATTTCCTGGAAATTGGGCTGATGCTTAAGCTTTCCAATGGTGAGATTGTTGGGGGAGGAGCAGAGAATGATGGTGCCTGAGCCCCAGGAAAATGTGTGTGTGTGTGTGTGTGGGGGGAGATGCAGAGAACCCCACCCATCATTGCACACCAAATAATCCATCAAAGAACCTGAGAGCATCAGGGCTGGCAGGACTGGAGGAGATCGCCTGGTCAACTCTCTCCTTATGCAGATGAAGAAACATTCCTCTATTGCTCTCTGTGCAACCCGCCCACTCCCCCCATATCAAGTGCTCTAATAAACAATACTGTCCCAACATGTCTCGCTTTGTGGCCTCCCCAGTCGCTGTGGTCTTTTGTAAGGCAACCAGATGAAGGGCGCAAATTTCGCTTCCCTCTTTTTGCTTCCAGAAGGGATTTCCTTTCTTTTTGCCCAGTTCAAATTCTCTGAATAAGGGTTTCAAACATTTTTTTCTTCTTTAAAGTATAATTTATATAGATGAAAAATATGGTACTACATTTACCTTGTTCCCAAATAAAAACAATATAAAAAGGCAGTCAATGTAAAGTCTCACTCCCGTCGCTTCCCTGTCTCCTTTATCCTCTCCACCCACTTTCATTACTTCTTGGGGTTCGTTCTCGAGTTTCTTTTTAAGTGAGTATAATCAAGTGTAAATGAAGAAAGGTCTTTTTATTTGGGGGGAATGGATTCTCCATGGTCACTTTAGGATGCTGAATGCACTTCTGTTCCCACTGACCCTCTGGGGTGATTTCTATATTCCCTGCTCCCCACCTTTTTTTTTAGAATAAAAACTTGGAACAGAGTCAGGTGTGGTGGTGAACACCTGTAATCTTGGTACCTGGGAGGCTGGGACAGGAGGATTGCAGGTTTGAGACCAGACTCAGCAACCTAGTGAGACCTTGTTTCAAAATTTAAAAAAATTTTTAAAAAAGGGTTGGGGGTGTAGCTCGGAGGTCAAATGCCCCTGTGGGAAATGTGAATCAGTGATAGAAACAAACACTCGAGAGGCCCTCAGCAAGGCAAAACTTTTTGCCATTTTTTACTTTTTGCAAAAAGGGTGTGTAACCAACAAAAGTCTGGAAAGCAAGCACCGCAGAAAGGAGTTCTGCCTGGCTTTATCCCTAACGCCATCATGCCCCGGGCCCTGATTGGTGATGGCTTGGGTTCACAACTCTGCCATATGAGCTAGTTTAAACTGACACTTTATTAACTTTCTAACCTCATCAGGATACATACAGCACTGTGGGCTGAGAGTTCCCAAATTCCGAGAGACAGAAGTTAATACAAAATGGGGACAAACAGGGTGTCACAAAACAGAAGTTAATACAGAATGGAGATGTCTTTGTTTTTGGTTTGAAGAAAAGATCTTATATTTCTTACACCCTGTGTTCAATCCCCAGCAAACAAACAAACAAACAAACACACAAGCCTGCAATCCCAGTATCTGGGAGACTGAGACAGGAGGATCGCAGGTTCGCCGCCAGCCTCAGCAACTTACTGAGACCCTGATTCAAAATAAAAAGTAAGCTGGGCATGGTGGCGCACGCTTGTAATCCCAGTACTTGGGAGGCTGAGAACGGAGGATCCAGGTTCGCGGCTAGCCTCAGCTACTTAGTGAGACCCTCCGCAACTTAGTGAGACCCTGTTTCAAAATAAAGAATAAAAAATAGGTCTGGGGGTGTAGTTCAGAGGTAGAATGCCCCTGGGTTCAATCCGCAGTACTGCAAAAAAAAAAAAAACCCAAAACAAACACAAACAAAAAACAAAACAAAATAAAAAATAAAAAGGGCTGGGAGTGTAGCTCAGAGGTAGAATGCCCCTGGGTTCAATCTCTAGTACCCAGGACAGCAAAATAAAAAACCAAAACAACAAGAGTAACAGAAAACTAGGAGCATAAGTTCTGATAAGTGCAGTGAACGGACGCTAGTGGTCTACCCTGGAAAATGTGGCAGCCCTTGTCACCTCAGCTAGCGCACAGCTGCTGACCTCCCTCCAAGTCCCTAGGCCTTCTCTGAGCCTCGATCCCAGAGGAAGGCCCTATCTGCCGCTCCTCTCGGCCAGCTAGGAGATCCTGAGCCTGGCTCCTCACTCTAGCCTCTCCCCACACCCCAGGGCTCACGGCTTCTGGGGCCCCTCTCAGAACTCCTTCCTTTGCCTCAGCTCTTTTGAGTGTCCTTTTCCTCCCTCTGTAACAGAGACTCAGTCAGAGAGGCTGCCTTGCTAAAAGCAGTGTCTTTTTTTTTGCAGTACTGAGGATTGAACCCAGGGGCATTCTACCTCTGAGCTACACCCCAGCCCTATTTTATTTTTATTTTGAAACAGGGTCTCACTAGGTTTATGAGAGTCTCACTACTTGCTGAGGCTGTCCTTGAATCTGTGATCCTCCTGTCTCAGCCTCCCAAGTACTGGGATTACAGGGGTGCACCACTACACCCAGCTAGCAGTGACTTTTTACCTAGGCCTGTACATGCTCTATGGGTAACTGAAGGCAGGACAAAGTGTGGCACCTCTGCCTTTGTTTTCTGTCTCTTTTATTATCTTAAACTTTGGGTGAGGTCCCTGCTTAGCTCCGCATGTAGGCACGTTCATCACTTAAGGGGTGTTCATCTGAAACTAGAAATCCAAGGTGTATTAGCTCTAAATTTACCTAGCCTATCTTGTCCTTCCTAAAGAAGGAGGCAAGGTTTGCGGCATCCTTTCTCAGACCCCTGGAGCGGCACTAGAAGCAGTCTCAGCTGTCACCCCTTTCAGGATCACAGGTCTGAAAGACAAATATCCTGAGCAACACATGGAAAGTGCCCGGCAAGTGAGAAGGACTTCTTGGGAGCCACCTGCAGAACCACAGCCTAGAGAATGATTAAGCAGACCAGTTGGACTACGACTGCTTGATTATGCAGTCTCTTGCCCCCCTCCCAGTCCGTCTGTTCGTTCGTTCCTTCCTTCCTTCCTTCCTTCCTTCCTTCCTTCCTTCCTTCCTTCTTTCCTGGTATTGGGGATTGAATCCAGGGGTGCTCTATCACTGAGCTACATCCCCAACCCTTTTTATTTTTTATTTTGAGACAGGGTCTCACTAAGTTGCCCAGGTTGGCCTCAAACTTGAGATCCTCCTGCCTCAGGCTCCCAAATCACTAGAATTACAGGCATGCATCATCATGCCTGGATCTTCCTCTTTTTTTTTTTTTTGGTACTAGGGATTGAACCCAGGAGCACTCTACCTCTGAGCTATACCCCCTTCCCTTTTTATATTTTATTTTATTTTATTTTTTTGTGGTACTGGGGATGGAACCCAGGGGCATTCTACCTCTGAGCTACACCCCTAGTCCTATATTTTTTTTATTCTTTATTTTGAAACAGAGTCTCACTAAGTTGCAGAGGACCTCACCAAGTAGCTGAGGCTGGCCGCGAACCTGCGATCCTCAGCTTCCCAAGTACTGGTATTATAAGCGTGCGCCACCACGCACGGCATATATTTTATTTTTGAAATAGGGTCTTGCTAAGTCGCTGGGGCTGGCCTCGAACCTGCGATCCTCCTGTTTGAGCCTCCCAAGTACTGGGATTACAGGCGTGGGCCACCACACCTGGCTGGATCTTCCTCTTTTTAAACTTCAAAGTCAGTACTTGGAAGACAGGACTGAGATGCTGGATCTTGCTTTGTCTTCCCAATATGGTATGTCATTTGCAGGAAAATGGATGAACCTGGAGAACATTATGTTAAGTGAGATTAGCCAGTAATATAAAGTAAAGGGTTATGTTTTCTTTCATTTGTGGAAGCTCAGGAGTAACCTGGATATAAGAGGGACTTTAGATAACGGAGGAGAAACTCCAGTGGAGCCAGGGAGGTGGTCTAGGGGAGGGTGGGGGTAGTTGGAAAAGGGAGAATGAATGAAGGAATCACTTCCACTGACATTGCGTACATAGGTGAGAATACCAATGTCAATCTCAATACCGTGTGTGGGGAAGGGGGGAGTGGGGAGGGAGCCGGGGGAAGCCCACCAAGTGCGGTGTGCATGTATGTCACCATCACTATGAACTGCATTATGATGTGAGACTATAGTGCACCAATAAAAGTATATAAAAATAATGAATAGTTTGCCCAAGGGAAAAAATAAAATAGTCTCTTATGACCTTCAATAAAGTTTTCAACTTTTTTCCCTAAAAGAAAAAAAAAGTTATTTTCAATGCTTTTCACCAGTATCTTTTTTGGTTAGTGTTTGGAGCAAGTGGCCGGACCTGGTTTGTTGGGACCCTTGGAGTCAGGCTGCTGACCCCGGGACACTGCTAACCTCCTTTTGCCATTAGTTTTTCCAAAGACTAGTTACTGAGGTTTCCTCACCGCAGTTCAGTTCACCAAGATTTCATCAGCACCTACAACGTGGGAGTGTGCCAGGTGAGGAAGATTCAAGAATGAAATGATGTGGTCCCCGCCTCTGCAGAGCCCTCAGCTCTTACCCTTAGAGCAGGGAAGTGAAACCCGGTGGGATGCACGCAGCGATGCCGCTGTGCGCTGACTAAGCTGGTGCAGCAGAGGACGCTGCCACCTCAGAATGTGGTGATGACAATTCCCATTTTCTGGGCTGTCAAACTCCTGATGCTGCTTCCCTAAATGGGAACCCTGGGGTGTCTCCTTCCTTCCTTTTTTTTCCATGGTGCTGGAGATTGAACTCAGGGGCATTCACCGAGCTACATCCCCAGCCCTATTTTATTTTTTGTTTGGAAATAGGGTCTCACTAAGTTGCTAAGGCTGGTTTTGAACCTGCGATCCTCCTGTCTCAGACTCTCGAGTACTGGGATTACAGGCGTGCTCCACCACACCTGGCTTTTTTTTTAACACACACACACACACACATACACACACACACACGTATACACACTGGTCTTGCAATGTTGCCCTGGCTGCTCTTTAAATAATTCATATATATGGTCTTGCTATGTTGCCCAGGCTAGTCTTGCGCTGATGTACTCAAGTGCTCCTTCTGCCTCAACTTCTCTAGTAGCTGGGATCACAGGTGAGATACCTGGCCCTTTCACACCCCCTTACTTTGTGTGTGTGTGGGGGGGGTGCTGAGGATTGAGCCCAGGGCATTCCACCTATGAGTTACACACAACCAGCACTTTTAATTTTTTTTTTTTTTGGAACTGGGGATGGAACCCAGGGCCATTCTACCTCCGAGCTACACCCCCAGCCCTATTTTTTTATTCTTTATTTTGAAACAGGGTCTCACTAAGTTGCGGAGGGTCTCATTAAGTAGCTGAGGCTGGCTGTGAACCTGCAATCCTCCTGTCTCAGCCTCCCAAGTACTGTGATTACGAGCATGTGCCACCACAACTGGCTTGATTTTTTTTTATCTGGAAACAGGGTCTCACTAAGTGGCCAAGGGCCTCGCTAAGTTGCTGAGGCTGGTCTTGAACCTGTGATCCTCCTGTCTCAGCCTCCCAAGTACTGGGATTACAGGTGTGCACCACCATGCCCAGCTCATCCCCCTTCCTTTGGTGCTCTGCCACCTGTGTAGATGCCATCCCTCCCTGAAGTCCTCCATGACAGGGCCTTTCCTAGATCTACTCTTCACAGGTACTGCTCCACGCTCCACGACACCTCTGCCCATGGAAAACAAACCTGTGCTCCTTCCCTCAGAGCCCTGCTCGTACCTCCCAGGGTGGTGGCTTATTCATATGAAGATAATAGTGCTTTCCTAGCTATGTAATGCAGGTGCACTTTAATAGAGATCTGAAAAGGCAGGTTTGTGTGTGTGTGTGTGTGCTGAGTATTGAACCTAAGGCCTTGCTCAGCATGCATTCTACCACTGAGCTACACCACAACCCCCAGTCCCAGAGAAATTCCTTGTGGTTTTTTTTTTTTTTTTTTGGCAGTACTGGGGATGCTAGGCAAGTGCTCTACCTCCGACTTACATCCCTAGCCCTTTTTACTTATTTATTTATTGTGGTACTGGGGATTGAACCCAGGGACATTCTACCCCCAAGCTATACCCCAGCCCTTTTTATTTTGAAACAGGG
>PVJS01021395.1:0-31547 GCA_004027185.1 Glis glis
CCCCCGGCCCTAATTTTTATGCTTTATTTTGAAACCGGGTCTCACGAAGTTGCGGAGGGCCTCACTAGGTAGAGAGAGAGAGAGAGAGAGAGAGAGGAGAGAGGAGAGAGAGATCACGCGGCGCATGCGCTGAGGTTGGCCGCGAACCCGGATCCTCCGGTCTCCGCCTCCCAAAGTACTGGGATTACAAGCGTGCGCCACCAAGCCTGGTCATTTTTTTTTTTTTAATTAGAGAAGCACGGAGCCTGTGTGAATAATTCTAGTGCTGGGAGTGGGGTGGGGGAATGTGGGACTGAATGCCAGCACTGACCCCAGGACTGCTCAGGAGCCTGACCTGCAAGAAAGCTGGGTGGAGACAGAGGCCGACGCCAGGGCTCCCTCTGTTTGTACTGTGAAGCCATCACAGGTGTAGATGTCCTTAGCAAAGTGCTACAACTGGGGTTGCCAGATTAGCAAAGAACAATACAGGGCACCCTCATATTGCAGGAAATGTACTCATGCTAAAAATCATTTGTTGTTTATGTAAAATTCCAATTTAACTAAATAGCCTACATTTTTTCCTGGAAAACCAAGCTACCACCCAAATGGATTTAATAACTTTAAACCTGGTATTAGTCTACAGGATGGGAGCTCTGGTACAATTTGGAGGAAAAAAAAAAATTGAGAAAGAATTCTCCTGAGCTTTCTCCCTGTGAACCGTCGGGGTAGTTTAGGGCCCTGAGGAAACTGGTGTTAGATTGCCATCTAGTGGAAGAATTTTTACAATTAAATAAAAAATAGAGAACCAGATTATTGATGCTCCTCCTCCTCCTCCTCCTCCTCCTCCTCTTCCTCTTCCTCCTCTTCCTCTTCCTCCTTCTCCCCTCTTCTTTCCTGAAGTTTACCAGAAAAGACTGCTCTGGCCCACAGCAAAGTCTGGAGGTTGCACTGTTAGAAGATGGGAACATTAAGTGGATGGAGGGGAGAGTCCAGGTCAGACTGAGGCTGAACCCTGTTTGCCCAGAGGACTAAGTAGAGGACTCTCCAACCTGCAGAAACTTTGCTCCTCTCCAGGCAGAACCAAAGCGAACGCAAGAGCGAACTGTAAAGGTGCATGAGCCCGACAAGTGAGGATGGCTGAGAGAGATGGAGACCTATCGAGCATCAAATTCTATAGATATACTCGCAGATAATTACAATGATGAACTAAGAACGTCATCCAAGAGGCAACAATGTGGCTACCCCGACAAGCTCCGATACTGACAGGGTTAAAAGTTAAAAAGAGACACATACTGGAATTTCAAGGACAGTGTCTCAAAGTGTGAAGCTCTGAAGAAATGGCAGACTGCAAAACACCGTGCCAACAATGACACTGGTGCTACTGCCTGAATGTGTCCCCAACCTCCATGCTGGAAACCTAGTGTGCATTGCAACAATGTGGAGAGGTGGGACCTTGAAGACATGCTTTAGCCTTAAGGGGTCTGCCTGCCCTTATGAATGAATTAAAGTTGTTACTGAGGAAGTAGGTTTGTTATCAGCATGAGTTCAGCCTTCTCTTGCTCTCTTTCAAATGTCATGTGATCTTTTCTGTCATGTAGTGATGCAGCGAGAAGGCCCTGACCAGACCAAAGCCCTGGACCTTGGGCTTCCCAGCTTCCAGAACCATGAGCCAAATACATTCTGTTCATTCTAAATTACCTTGCCCGTGGAATTCTGTTATAGTAGCATAAAACGGGCTAAAACAACAACAATGATAATAGTAAAATCAAATTTTGGCAAGGAAAAAACAGGGAAAAGATCAATGTTTTCCCTGAGGTGGACATTATAATGTCCACATAGAGAGAAACTCCAAACACTTGATTCTGATTTCAGCCTGTCTGCTTAAAGAAAATATTCTAGAGATAAAAAGGATCAGGGGAGAAAAAAAAAAAAGATGGATTCAAAAGCCCAAGTCAGGTGAAAGGTCAGATGTTCTCCCTCATATGCGGAAGCTAGGGGAGGAATTGGGACCCAGGAAGGACTCCAGACAAAGGAGGAGAAACCCTAGTGAAGTGAAGGAGGGGACCTAACTGAGGGAGACGGGAGGGGGAGGGAGACTTGAAGAGGGAAACACCTCAATGGACATGATGCACATACAGACACTCATCAAAGCCAATCACTGGGCTGAGCACCGGAAGGTGGGGAGGGAGAAGGAGTGGGGTGGGAACTGGGGGAGGGCTCACGAGCGCTGTGTGCATGTATGCCTCTATCACCCTGAATTGCATCAAGATGTATGATGACAATGTACCAATAAAAGAAAAGATAAATTTTAAAAACAAAAAATCCCCCAAACCCGTCAGAGTCTTCTAGCTGCTTTAAATAATTCTATATTGTTTTCCTATAAGAACAGAGAGGGTCATTGAGACTTAACAGAGGCAAATATCCTAATTTTCAAAGAGAAGATTTGTAGAAACTAAAGGAGAATAGATTTAATGTGACATTCTCATAGACTTCTATAATAGGTTGTTAAAAGAAAGTTTATAAATTAAAAAAATTTTTTTGGAACTGGGGATTGAACCTAGGGGCATTCTACCTCCGAGCTATACCCCTAGCCCTATTTTTCATTCTTTTTATTGAAACAGGGTCTCACAAAGTTGCTGAGGGCCTAAGTAGCTGAGGCTGGCTGCGAACCTGCAATCCTCCTGTCTCAGCCTCCCAAGTACTGGGATTGCAAGCGTGTGCCACCACACCTGGCTTAAACATTTTGATAAAAATAACCATAAAAGACAATAGGTGTTCCCAAAGTAGAAGCCATGACAAAATAACTTCATTTGTTCATAGTTAGGTTTACAAGAATGCTAAATTATCTGTTTTGGTTTGTGTCATAAAAGCAGTTTTTCCCCCAAAAGAATCTTTGTGGGAAACAGCAAGAGATGGCTTTGGACAACACGGGAAGGAGGATTTGTAGCGAGGGTCTCTACCCTGCCTGTGCATCCCTCTGGCGTACCTCTGCATCCGTTCAGTCTTTCTCTGGCACTCTTTTTCCTAACTGTTCTTTCCATGCTACTCTCTAACACTTAGATGCTCATCTTCTTTCTGTGATAGGAGAATGTTGATCTTTATATCTATTCTCTGGGTTTTCTCTTTTTATTGTATCCATTTTTCTGTCCTATCAGCTTTCTCTGCTTGTTTTCAATTCCACTCCCTGTTTCACAAGCCTCTCTAATTCCCCCACCTCTTCCTCCCCTCATGGCCCCTGCTCTTCCTCACTGGAGACCCAAAGGTCCCTTCCCCGCCATCTCCAGGTCTGTGCCCTTTTTCTCTCCTGTTAAAACCTGCTTCTGGGTAGATTGCATTCTATGACTATTTTCCTCTTCTGTCTCCCAGAAAATGTTTTATTACTTCACATACGGTTCCCTACTCTCCATCTTTCTGGTCCTCTACGGCTCCATTTCTGGGCGCTCCCTCCAACCTTCCCTTCTTGTACAAATTGGTTGTTGGCCCTCACTCTCCCCTTTAGTCCTTAACCCACTGAAGTGGGCTCTCAAGCATGGAGCCAATTGCTTCTAATTAATGCCTGCTCCTTCCTTGCCTAACTTGCTCACCACGGGAGGACAGGAGGAAGCTGCTCAGGCTCCTGGTGGATGCAAAGCCCTGCTGTGCAATGGAGCAGGAAGGAGGTCCATGCGGGCACACCCACACTCTACGCCTTTCCTCCTTGAGCACTTGACCCATTGTCCAGACACCAAGGATGCATTCTTCATGTTTGGTTAACCTGCCTCTTTCCCTCTTCTTCCCACACCTCAGTTCACCACCAACCTCCTTAGATTATCTCCCAAAAGGTAACTATAAATAAATATAAGTGGTTAAAATTGCAGTTCATGGGCAAGAGTTAAGTAAGATATAGTGATCATTTTAGGTGACCTCTCAAAGTGACTAGCTAGGGGTGTGTGTGTGTGTGTGTGTGTGTGTGTGTGTGTCAGTGGGGATTGAACCCAGGGTGAGCTACAACCCCAGCCCTATTTTTTATTTTGAAACAGAGTCTAAGTTGCTAAGGGCTTCGCTAAGTTGCTGAGGCTGACCTGGAACCTGCGATCCTCCTGTCTCAGCCTCCCAAGGACTGGCATTCCAGGTGTGTGCCACCACACCCAGCTGCAAGGAGTCTTCAGGCGCCTCTGCAAGCTGGGGTGAGGGAGACAGACCCACCCTGCATCCTTCATCCCTGCCCAGGGAGGTCTATGTAATCGGAGACTGGGGGTGCTGTGCCCCTTTCTGCACAGGAGAGAACTGTTCACTTGCTAAACATTTTGGAGTCCCCCTCCTTCCTCTTTCTTCCTACCCTGCTCCTTACTCCTCCCCCTAGAAAAGAGCTTTGGGAAAATCAGTCATAATTTGAAATACTGGGAACCTGACCTCAAATACCCTCAGGTTTCTCTTGTGATGTCATTTCCATAGGACCCAAATTCCCGACAAAGGCCCAGACTCCGGTTCCATTCTGGGTTTGTGAATAGAATCTGGTTCAAGGACAGCACTGAAGGAAAAAGATCTCAAGCTGCCCAATTTCTCCTTTAATGGGGGGCAGGGCCCAGGACAAGGCTGGGCCCCAGTCAGGCCCAGTGGAGCCCCCTCTCCCAAGGATTACATCCATCAGCTCGTCAATGGTAGGAAATAAACCTCCTGCAAATGATGTAATGCTGAAGGAGATGGGGGAGGAGAGGGAAACACCCTAATGCTCAGGATGTACATACACAAACTTACCAAAGTCAACTACTATGCTGAGCATGAGAAGGAGGGAAGGGGGAGGGAATGGGGGTGGGAATTGGGGGAGGGCTAATTGACCGATGTGTGCATGTATGCTTCTACCACCCTGAAACCCATCATGATGTATGATTACAATGCACCAATAAATACATTTTTTAGAAAAAGGAAATTAACCTCCTCACAAATTGGGTGGGGAGACGCAATCACAGAAGAGAAACCCAAGTACCAGTAGACTCGTTTTATCGCTTACAGTGGACATTCTGGCTCAGTGTCTAGCAAGGAAAAGAAAGAACATAAACAGATACAACATGCAGAAGTATCGGGGGCCCTGTCTTCTTTGGGACCACCCCATAGACGTGTGGGGGAAAGGGTGGGGCTGGCCCTCTTCCTGCTCCAATCAGTATCCAGCAAGACAATCTCACATCGGGGAGACATTGGACCCCCACCCCTGTCCACAGTCTCTCCCAACCCTTCAATCAGCATCCTCCGTGTGGGCGCCCCAATCCTGTCCCACGCGGGCGGGATCCTCTCTTTGCTCTCTGCCCCTGACTAGAGGATGTGGCTGCTCTTGTCTTTCTCCCTGCCCTCCTCCAGTGCCGCGGGCTGCTCCAGGGAAGAGGCGGGCTGCTTCTCTTGGGCCTTGCTGAGTAAGGGCCCTGTCCCTGGTCTGGCCCCATCTAACAGCTGGACGAGACCTGGTGAGGGCTGCCTGTTTACAGCCTGAGCACAGGGAGCCAAAAACAGGTCAGGGAAGTAGCTGTCTCCTCCGGAGGGGTGCCCCAGAGTCTGTGGGCAAAACGGGCCAGGGAAGGGCAGTTCTGGCAAACAGGAGTCACTCCAGGGGGCTGTGCCTGCAGGGTCAAAGGATAGAGGAGTTATCCAACAGGACTAAGAGCATCAAACATCAATGTGTTCTGGAAAAGAGTCCCCCCCACCATCCCAGAACCACAGCTTAGGACCCCAATGTGAGTCTGGCTGAAAAATTTGCACCAGGCTCCCCCACAGGACCAGATGGGCTCCCGAACACCAGGTCCTGCTGTTTGGTCCAGAGCGGACCACAGGCCATGCCACATGCTGTCTGATGTCCTCAGCGAGGAGGATGGGAACCACTTGGACATGACTCCCTCATCCCTTTTACTAGAATTCAGTCTCTGTGAGATGAACGCCTCTGGGAGTTGAGGCTGAGCTGGTCCAGCACAACGCTAACCTAGCTGCCATCTGCTCTGTGACGCATCTTCTCACTCATATTCTTTCTAATCCTCACCAAATTCCTCAGTGACATGGCACTATTATCCCCAATCCCAAATCCCCAGTTCCAAATCCAGGACACCAGGACTTGGGAGAGCCAAGCTGGACTCAGAACCAGGGGCAGGCGAAAGGGCTTTGCTCACCACCCACGCCCTCCCTCAGTCTACCCTCCAGATACTGAGGCTCTCCGTCCCTCTGTACCTTCCGCGATCACAGAGGGGACTTTCTCTTCCAGCCCCAACTCACCCATATTCCGAGCTGGTGGCTGCAGCAGGATCTGCCCCGATGTGGGGCCGGGGCAATAGCCCTGCGACACACCCCCACCAGGACCACAGGGGAACTTAAACAGAGAGTCTTCTGGTGGTGGAAACACCAGGGAACTGGGCATGGGGAAGGGGCAGGGGGGCAGGTACGGGAGCTGGGGCTGCAGGGGTTGGAAAAGCTGGGCTTGTGGGGCCTGAGGGAATTGGAATGGTCCCGGCTGGTTGCTTTGCTGGTAATCCTGGGGTTCCAGTTCTTCCAAATATGAGCAGATGGGCGGGGAGGAGATGCTGTGGGGGACAGAGGCGTACTGAGTGAGGTCTGGAGGCCTCCTCATTCCTTCCACGCAACGGGTGAGACCCTTTCTCTCACCTCTGCTCCCCATCTCTGTGGTGACCCCAACTTGCAACGCCATCGCTGTTGGGCCTCTTCCCCTTCTCCCTGCTCTATTGCTACGATATCCCACGTCAGTCCTGCTCCAAATTCACTTACCCTTTAAATCCCATCACATATAGCACTCCTTGCTACTCTCAGCCCTTTCCCCTCGAAGGTTCTCCTTCTTCTATCCCCGCCCATGATGACTCAGGTCTCCTCCTCAGGTTCCATACCTTGTCCCCCAGGACCCACAGGGGCCATCCTTGTGGCTGCTGTCACTGCCGGGAACATCCATCAGCAGAGGCATCAGTTGGGAGGTGTGGACAGGGCCCATGGGAAAAGGGAGGTTGGTCCTTCGAACAGGTGGGGGGCTGAACAGTGGCGGGGTCACTGTCACCCTGGGGCCACCCTCACTCTGTTGGGTGGGGGCCAGAGTCTGGTCAGAAGTCATCAGCATAGTGGGCTCTAGGAAGAGAAGGCAAAGAAGGGCCCTCAGGGAAAGAAGCTGTAGAGCAGACCTGGGATTGCTGCGTGGCAGACTTGCACGATGCCTCCTCTGGCCCCAAACTCTGGAGAGCTTTGCCCACTCCCATCTCTCAGACAAGGGACACTGTTTTCAGTCTTCTTGGCTTCCGTCTCCCCCAGAGACCCTCTGGAGGTGGGAGCTCACCTGGAAAGGGATCCAGAGGGGCCTCTGGAGGGAAGGTGCCAGGCTCCAGGTCCACGGGCACTGGGGGCGGGAGCTCATCTGCAGAGCTGAAGATGGGAGAAGGAAGGCTGTAGCTCTGGTGGCCTCTGGATTTAGACTGGAGCCTCAGTGCAGAGAAAGGGGTGCCAGATCCCCAAACTCGGCCTCTTGCGAGGCACTGACAGCCTCCCAATCCATCCCTGTCCCAAACTCTAAATATTAGCCACCCACCCCAGCACTCCTGCCAGCCTTCCAACTCGCCTTCTCAAGCCCAGGATCCCAGCCTGGACTCCACTTCCGACCCCCAGGATGGTCCAGGAGGAAGAGAAACTCTTACCCACACTGACCACTGGCAGGGACCTCAGGATTGTCCTTCTCTTTCCCATTCAGCCTCTCCACTTTTCTCCACTTTGCCCGGCGATTCTGGAACCACACCTACGGGGGAAAGACACTCGAAGAACTTGAGAAGCAGGGAGAGAGTGAAGCTTGGGTCCCGACTGTCACAATGTGAGCTGTAACTCACGTGACTGTGTGTGTGGGGGGGTCATATCATCACACTGCTTTAGACACCTGCCTGTCAGCTTGGCTCATATAAAGGTCTCTGCAGGGCGTCCCTCTTCTAATAGTCTAAGACATAACACAGTGTCGCCCACATCCCAGGCCTAACTTCAGCCCTATGCAGGCTGAGGCTGAGTGCCTGCCTGCCCCTCAAGAACTCCAATGAGGGCCAGGCGTGGTGGCGCATGCTTGTAATCCCAGTACTTGGGAGGCTGAGACCGGAGGATCCGGGTTCAAGGCCAGCCTCAGCTACTTAGCGAGGCCCTCCGCAACTTAGTGAGACCCGGTTTCAAAATAAAGTATAAAAAATAGGGCTGGGGGTGTAGCTTGGAGGTAGAACACCCCTGGGTTGTTCAATCCCCAGTACCGCAATAAAAAAAAAAAGAACTCCAATGGGTCGGTTCATAGCCCCCCCCCCGGCTGACCCGCTGACTGGTTAGCCAGCTCCCTTTACCATGATGCGTTGGGGGGTCACCCCCACCGTGTGGGCAATCTCCCGGCGCTTATCACTGTCTGGATAGTGGTCCTCTTGGAACATCCGCTCTAGCTCCTCCAGCTGGTCTGGAAGAGAAGAAACTTGCTAGAGATGATCACAATGACAAGGCAAGAGGACAGAGATGCCCGCCACGTGTCTCTAGCTTGTGTGCCCACTGTCCCTGGCCCAAGAGCCTTGCAGTCAATACCGCAGTGGGCCGGGCATTCTCTCTCTTGGGTATACTAGCTGAAACCTGTGTGGTGTTCACCTTCCTAATCCTTCCATCCTGGTCCCAACCTTACTTTCTGATGAGACAACGCAGTCTTCCCCTTGGGGACCAGCGGCACTGTCATGGGGCCAAGAGAGGGGTCCAGGACAAAGTGATTAATAACCAAGCACACCCCTCTGCTGCCCTGGGGCCTCATTCTTTACGGCTCCCCCTTTCCCAGGACAACACCGGATCTCTTGGGTTCCTCTCACCTTTCAGGACCTACCTGAGCGGTACAGGGTTCGAGTCTTTTTCCGAACTTGGCAGGCCATGTCCGGGGCCCCCTTCTTCTGATCTGTGCTGTGGCTGTTCTGCGCCAATGTGCTCAGGAGGTTGGCCAAGTGGCAGGAGCCCCGGCCTGACCCATGGGGCACGGGGTTGTGGGGTGCACGGGCTGAATTACTGGCCCTGGGAGGTGATGCTGAGGCCGGTCCCTTGACACTGGGCCTTTTCTGCTTACCAGGGGCTGGAGAAGCGGGCCTGTTGGCTGTCTTCACCTCTTGCACTGGGAGGGCGCAGCCGTGCCCCTGAGGCTGCGGTCGGCCTGGGGCTGGGGTTCTCTCTTTGTGGAGAGCCTTGGAGCTGGGTGGCAGGCACACCCTCCAGGTATCAGCCCTGGATGGTTCTCCAGAGGCCCCTGGTGGAGGCTTCTCTCCTGAGATGGTGCAGGGGGGCGGCAGCTCCTTCTTCTGGGTGTCCTGAGTGTGTGCGTGGATGGCTGGGCCCTGCAAAGCTTCCTCCTCCTCCTCCAGAGCAGCAGCCAGCGGCTTGCCTCCACGTTCCTGGCCTGTGGGGAGCAGCATCCAAGGACCTCAGCTCTGCAAGAGCAGGAGCCTGGGCTAAGAGGACCTGCTGCTTCTGCTCAGCGACAAAACTGCTGTTTGACCCTAGCCTTCACTCGCCCACCTACGAAATGGGGTCCGAATGCCAGACTCGCCTTCCAAACTTGATGGTTGTGAGCATCAAATTAGATAATCCAATCGCATTGGAAAAGGCAAATGAATATATGCGTCTCTGAGGGGCCTTAGCTCACGGTGGGAGAGCAGTCCTAATTTGGGGCGCTTGCTCCCCGTTTTCCCCCAGACACAGGGGCTTGAGGGACACGCATCTGTGAGGCCATTCCTTTTTTTTTTTGTCACTGGGAATTGAACCCAGGGGCATTCTATCTCCGAGCTACACCCCTAGCTTTTTTTATTTTTTATTTTGAAACAGGGTCTTGCTAAGTTGCCAAGAGTTTTGCTAAATTAATGAGGCTGGCCTTGAATCTGCCATTCTCTTGCCTCAGCCTCCCAAGAACTGGGATTAGAGGCATGCACCACCACCACGCCCCTAAGGGACAACTGTTGGGGGTGGGGGTGGGCTGGGAAGAGAGACACTGATTGACTGGGATTCTGCTTATTATAAGACTAGATCCTATCCTTGCTGTAAGCCCAGGCATAGCCCCCTGGAGACGGAGCAAGGCAGGGTTATACGGGCTCCGGGGGCTCAGGCAAGGAGGTCTCAATCCCAGACATGCTCCCCCTCCCCCAGCATACCCATATCTTCCCCTCCTTTGGTCCAGGGCAACCCTCCTTTTACAGGTGAGGGAAGAGGGACCCATCTGGAAGAGGGACCCTCCCGTCCCACATCCTGAAAACTTGTTTTCCTTCCTTCCAGTGGACTGATTCATCTAACACTTATCTTGTTCCAGGCATGGTGCTAATTGAGCACCTTTCAAAGCTTAGTACAGTATGGGTGTAATCCCTGTGAGGGAGGCACTTCTACCTGATGAAGAAATGAGGATTAGAAAGCTGAGTAACCGGCCCAAGATCACAGCACAGGGGCTCTGTGCTCCCAAGTCACCGCACAAGCCCTTTCACCTCCAGACTTACTCAGAACCCTAAAAGGGAGTCCCTGTATCCCTTCCCACTCAGTTGCAAAATTTGTAAATGAATGCTAACTAGAGACTAAGCCTGCGGTGGTTGTATGAATGGAAAAGACTCTCTGACCATGTGTAAAGCCAGGGGGAAGGCCTAATGGTTTAGTGCTTTGTCAAGTTGCTTGCTCAGACACACAATAAGCCGGAAGAGCAGGAGCAGGACTGTGGGAAGTGGTCCCAGAGCCAGGAGCAGTCTTGGGGTGAGGTTGGATCCAGGTACGGGAAGGAGGGACAAACTTTAGCTTTACAGCATTTTAGGAGGGCTTGTAGTGCAGCAATAAACCTGGTACAGACTAGGTGCTCAATAAACCCATATTTTATGGGAGTGACTTGGCCTAGAAGGGAAAGATGACCCGTGTCACCCCGGCTCAGCGTCTTCCCCGCAACACGCGCGCGGGAGATTTGAACTCGGAAGAGGAGGGTGCGCACGGTCGCCTCTGGCACTACATCCCATCGCCTGGCCTGGCTCTTAGGTCGTCTGAGGCCGGCGGAGTGGCCAGAGGGCTCCTGGTCTCGGGAGGCCCCGACCCCGACCCCCTCGCGCGCTCACCTCGAGGTTCCCTGCAGGAATCCTCCGCGGGCTCCATGGTGGACTCGGGCCCGGCCGCAGGCGCTGCACGGGCGCGGCCTAATGAAGCCCCGCGGCGGGCGGGCGGGCAGGTGTGCGGCCAGGCCCGGGGGGAGCGCGGAGCGTGCGCCCCCTCACCCCGCCCGCAGGCGAGGCCGACCCCGAGGCGCCAGCCCCGGGCAGCTGCAGGGGCTGCGGCCCACGCCGGCCCAGGTGCGGGTCTCGGCCGCTCCGCCCCTCGGTGGGGGCTGGGGCGGGAGGGAGGGGCAAGACACCTGGGGGTCTCTGGAGGGTGAGTCGTGGCCTTGGGCTCACCCCAACTCCAAAGCGCACTTGGTACTGGACTGGGTCGTGCTTCTTCCTGGGCCCTTGGGCGATTTCTGGAAGCGCTCATCAAGGGATGTCCCAGTGCATGGGTGACCTTCTGTCTCCTGTCTGCATGTTGAGCCTGGGGGTTAATGAGCCCCCAAGTCCCCAAGTCCCCAGGGCACAAAGCTGTGGTCAGGTGACCAAGAACAAAGCTCCAAGAACCCTTGAGAGTAGGTAAGTTGGACGAGGTGCAAATTTCTTGCATGGAGCACAGCTTAATTGCAGGACGAGGCTCTGGCTAAAACCAGAAACCAAGAATCCATGCCTTTCTATTGTCCTGTTTCCACCCATTTTTTATTCTCTGAGAAGGGAAGGGATTCTCTTGGAGAGCTCACAGTGGGGAATTTTATGATTCCTAGTTCACGGAATGGTTCTTGCCCTCTTTATTTAAAAAAAAAATCAGAATTGTGCAATTCTTTCTGTCTCTGCCTTCTGGGAGAGGGTGGAGAGGGGGAAAAGCTTGAAACAGGTGCTTGGAGGGGGGAGGGGGCGACCAGAATTCAGGTGTTTTGCTTTTAGGATTTAAAAGGCTCTGGACACCAGGTGCTTCCCTGCTAGAATCAGCTAGTGGCACATTTTCTTTGATCTGAAGTTACTTTGAGAGGCCTCGCCTACCTCCGCCTGTGGACTTTGGAAGGTTGCGAGAGCTTTAGTCTTTCTGAAACATAAAAATGTAGACTAACTTCAGAGCAATATGATCAAGACTTCAGGCAGCTGACGTTTCATTTCGACTCCTTTCCTAAGGCTGATGTCTTGTGGCAGAGGAGGATTTTAGATCTAGAGCCCAGTTTTTCCTGCTAGAGATGAAGGGTTCTAGGCCATTCGGGTAAGGAATTTGGCTCAGTGGCATTGCTTTCTATGCGAGGAATCAGGACAGTTTGATCATAACATGGTTGTACAGGGAACACTATAGTTCACTTAAACATTTATAGGACAACTGCTATATGCCAGGCAACGGGGCAAGTCAGTTCCTTGTCCAGAGAAGTTTACTGATGGGGAGGAGCTTGGAACAGTCACACAGTCAAATGCATGGATCATGTCAATGCCATGTGGTCAGCAGTGTGTTAGAAGTATGTGTGAGCTACTGTGGAGTCCAAAGGAGCAGAAACCTCGACTGGACTTGGATGTGTTAGGTCCGCAGATTGGGAATAATTGGAGACCGCTCACCCGAGTGAAGGATTACAAGAAAAAATTTATTGAATATCTTTTAATAACAAAAACAAAAAGAAAATTGATACGGCCGGCCGGGCATCCAGACCCCTATAGCCCAAAATGGAGTCTGTGCCACGAACAAAGACCTGCCTGAGTTTATATAGATTCTACTTAACACAAGCCCGCGCAAACTAAGCACCCTACGACTTGATTGGGTATCCTAAGGTATGCAGCGCAGGGGGAATGCTGATTTGCTTGGGTCACTGAGCTGACCATATAGGATATGCTGATGACCCTCCTTAGTGACCAGGCGTTTCCTTTGTTCTACTCCGGCCATGGGACTGTTCGCCCTGCCTCTGGGAAGTGGGATCAGAAGTTTCAGAACTTCCAGTGAGTGGGAGCTTACAAAATTGTAAGCTTACAAGACGGAATCAGCCACAGCTAATAAAATGGGACCAGCCTGGTGTGATCTCTTCAGATGGACACTTCTTAGAGAAGGGTGGCCTGACTATAAACTGCAAAGCTTACCTTGCCACAGTCCTGCTTAAATCCCTGCAGAGGCCTCGCACTGTCTGAAAAAGAGCAAGCTCCCTACCTTGGGATAAAAGCCTTCCGAAGGCTAGTCCTTGCTTCTGAAGTCATCCCCCACCCCGGGTCCCCTACCCAGATATCCCAGGAGTTTCTGTCTCTTTTGGCCTAATATTTCTCAAAAAGTATTCTTAAAACCAGCTGGATCAGCTGGGCGTGGAGGCATACGCTTGTAATCCCAGTACTTGGGAGACCGAGACAGGAGGATCACAGGTTGGGGCAGACCTCAGCTACTTAGTGAGGCCCTCTGCAACTTAGTGAGACCTTGTTTCAAAATAAAGAATAAAAAATAGGGCTGGGGGTGCAGCTCAGAGGTAGAATGTCCCTGAATTCAATCCCCAATACTGCAAAAAAAAAAAAAAAAAAAAAAACCTGCTGGATCACAATTCTTAGAAAATGTGTTTAAACGTGGCTCCCAGTCTCCAACTCCAGAAATGTTAATTGGTAGGTCCATGGAGGGACCCAGAAATATCCATTTTAACAAGCCCCTCAGGTGATTTCAATGTGTATCAGAGTTTGAGACACTCTTAGACTTTACAAAAAACAAAGTTAAAGTCAGCCCGGGGATGGGAGTGGGGGCGGTGGATGGAGGGGGCCTGGCGGGGGGAGGGAAGGAAATGACCTTTGGTCCTTTACTGAGGTGTCTGCTGCAGTGACATGCAGGGCACAATTAATTTCTTAATAGATTATCCTAGCCCATTAAATTAATAATAAATCATCCTTCTTGGATGTGGTATTTCCTCTCTCTGGCTGCCTGCCCTCTGCCAGGGTAAAGGTCAGAAAAGCAAAGGCTCATCCCATCCTTTGACCGGCACCTTTGTACAAAACTTTGAAAGATACAGGGTCTAATTGTGTGAAAGGCCCAGTATAGGGACTTAGGGAATTTGAAAATATTGGCATTTTTCCAAACACAGAATTGAATTTGTCGGGCTTGGGCTGTGAAATTATAAAAACCCCAGCTTTCTCTTTCTTCCTTCCTTCCTTCCTTCTTTCCTTCCTTCCTTCCTTCCTTCCTTCCGTCTGTCTTGATCTTCTTGGCTTGTTCTTATATGACTTTTGCTTCAAGTGATATAGTTGGGTGTTTTGCTTATTTACAGGAAGAATTTGATTTAACGGCTGCAGGTGAATTTCATCTAAGGTGGACATTGGACAGGGTGTTAGTATGTTTTGTAGGGAAGCTATTGTGTTGACGACATGTGTCCTTAAGTCACATCTTCCACAAGGTCAACTTCAAGAGAAGGGGGTTTGTCTTAAACACTGGGTAGAGGAGCAAGTCTGCTTTATTATTTGGAAGACAAGGAGTCATTGTTTTAGGGGAGGTTGGGGGCATTCGTTTGGGCTACATTTCATCTTCATGATCACCTGACAAGTTGATATGCTCAATTTTGTTTTGAGGGAACACAAGTGGTTTTTTATTTTATTTTATTTTATTTTTTATTTTATTTTATTTTATTTTTTTGCGGTGCTGGGGATTGAACCCAGGGGCGTTCCACCTCCGTACTACACCCCCGGCCCTATTTTTTTTATACTTTATTTTGAAACCGGGTCTCACGAAGTTGCGGAGGGCCTCACTAGGTAGAGAGAGAGAGAGAGAGAGACAGGGAGAGAGAGAGAGAGAGCTGAGGCTGGCCGCGAACCTGGATCCTCCGGTCTCCGCCTCCCAAAGTACTGGGATTACAAGCGTGCGCCACCACGCCCGGCTTTTATATTATTTTATTTTGATTTCTTAGTTTTTAGAACCAAACCATAAACCACCACCACCCACTTAGCAAGAGTTCACATCTCCCAACACCTTCTTCTTTTGATGCATCTGAGAGTGATGGAGCAGAAGGAAATGTATCTGAGGTTACCACGAAATGGTTATTTTTTCCAGTCGGTGTCGAGTTAACATATAATTAGGTTAAACAAGCAAAATAGTGCTTTTTGTCCTTTCTCTCTCTTTCTGTGTAATGAGAAATAACCAAAAGAAGGGGGCTAGTGGAGGACATTTTTCAAAAAAGAGGCTCAAGGTAATTTGTTCTTGTTCTGTGTGCCACACCCTAGCGTGGGCAGCAACAGGTCACTGGAAAGACCTGGGACCAGAGAGGCGAGGACACAGTGTGACAGACAGGCAGAAATCTGCACAGGCCCCGGCTAGGGAGCTCAGAGTCACAGCAGATGTGAAAGGCCAGGGCCTGGGAAGAGACGTCGTCCAAGGGAGGGAGGGAATGGGCACGCCTTGCCTACCACAGGTTCAGAGCCCAAGGCTTCGGGAGCCTACAGGAGGCACATGGCCAGGTAATCAGATTAACACCGTGGACCCACAATGACACTGAGCCCACGGTGCCAGTGACTGGGAGCAACACCAGGAGCCGTCAAGGTCCCTGCCGGGGGACCTCCTTTGGTAACCTCAGGGAGGATGGTTCGAGGTTGCTGGTGAAGGGAAAATTGAGAACACCTGGCTAAAGTGGAAACTGCCCCGGCAGGGCAAAGACAAGTTCTGGCATGAGCCAGTGTAATGACTTCTAATGCCCTTGCTCCAACACTCAAGGTCTGTCGCTTTGAGAAGAACAGTGGCTGCGTGGAGCAGGTTGCTGCTCTTGCTGAAGTCTGAGTCCCCGTCGCTTGGGTTTTGTAATTTACAAAGCACTTTCATACTGTGCTGTTCTCTCTTCCAGAAGTGTCTGCTTCGGAGGCCCTTTCTTCTTCTCGTCTTCTCCAAACTGCAAAGCTGTCCTGCTAATTGCAGTGTGACATTCGAGTTCCCCTCACAACCTGGTCCCAGCTGTCACCCGGACTATGTTGACGGCCACTGCGCCTCTGTCTATCACAGCCCCTTGATCTAACCTTTCAGTCCTCTCTTAGAGTGGCCTCTGCCTTCTCCTGCCGCACGGCCACAGATCAAGCCGTTCTGCCAGTGTGAAGCATCTGCCTTCCCTTCTATTTCTGTCAGTCTTACTCCTACTTCAAAGCCCAATCCAAATCTTCTCCTTCCTGTGAAACCTAACCCAGCCTTCTGTGTCTAGAATGAACTGCTCTCTCCTGGGTCCTCCCGCTGCAGTGTGTCTGTACTTACACCACATGTGGACACAGGCTGGCCTGACTAGAGTGTTGCATGATTTCTACAAGGTTGCAAGCTTGTGCGTGGTGACATCCATCTCTGCATGCCTGGCACTTATCATTTGGTTTGCAAATATCAAAGTGTTGAATTTTCATAACAGCCCTAGGAAGTCCCATGATTGACCGCATTTGTTTGAAGAATAAACCGTGGCATCGGGAGCTTAAACACATTTCCAAGGGCACAAAGTGGCCACCCAAGGCTTAACCCCAGTCCGTCTGGCTCCCACCTATATTCCTAACCACCACGAGCCACTGTTTATTTTGCCTATATTAACCACTGTGCTTGGCATAGCGATTTGCACATGAGGAATTAATGATGGTTCTCATTGACCAAAAGTTGATCATCATTGCCAGGAGTTGGGAGGCAGCTGTGGCTATAAAAGGGCAGCAGCAGTGACAGAGCTGTCCTGAGTCTTGACGAGGGTAGAGGTTCCACACGTCTATGGAGGAGATGTAGTTGCAAAGAACTAAATCCACACGCGTGCACGTGGAAGCTGTGCAGTCTGAGGAGGTCTGGATGTCCTGGTGTGATGTGCTGGAGTTACACAAGATGCTGCCGGGGAACGTGGGGGTGGAAAAGCACCCATGGGTCTCTCTGTATTATTTCTCACTATTATTATTTCTGTAGATGTGAATCTATAATTATCTCTAAATAAAATGTAGTACAATGTTCTGACCACAAGCTCAGTTCTTTCAGACTTGGTTAAATTAAAATTTAAATTTAATTAAATACTTGGACTTTGTGTGTAAGAGCATTACTAATCTAAGTAATTTTTTAAATATAGATCTAAGTCAGGCGTGGTGGTACATGCCTATAATTCCAGTACTTGGGAGGCTGAGACAGGTGGATTGCAGGTTTATGGCCAGCGTCAGCAACTTAGCAAGACCCTGTTTCAAAATGAAAATAAAGCCAGGCATGGTGTTGCAAGCCTGTAATGCCAGTCCTTGAGATGCTGAGACAGGAGGATTACAGTTTCAAGGCCAGCCTAGGCAACTTGGGGAGGCTCTCAGCAACTTAATGAGACCATGTTTCAAAAAAATAATAATAATAAAAATAGGGTTTGGGGTTGTTGCTCATAGATAGAATGCCCCTGGGTTCAATCTCCATACCACCAAAAAATAAAATAGGCCCAGTCTTTTTCTCTCTCTCTCTCCATATACATATACATGTACATGTGTATATACAGACATAAATTCTATCTATGTGTGTGTGTGTGTGTGTGTGTGTGTATAGGGAGAGAGAGATTTAAATTATATTTCTTTAACAGGGGTGTGGATAGGCAAGCAGAGGAATTTATATCTAATCTGTTATAAAAGTAAAACATATTAGGCATTATTAATCTTTAATAGTAATTAATAATAGGAATTATTGTTTCATAATAGGAATTTATATGTGTTAGGAAAATAGTGGTAAGTACAGAATAATAAGAAATAAGAAAAAAATACAGGTGCATACCTGTAATCCCAGTACTTGGAAAGCTGAGACAGGAGGATCGCAGGTTCAAGATCAGCCTCAGCAATTTAGCGAGGCTCTCAGCAACTTAGTGAGATCCTGTTTCAAAATAAATAAAATAGAAATAGAGCTGGGGGTTTAGCTCAGAGGTAGAATACCCACAGATTCAATCCCCAGTACCCATCCCCTCCATGTGCGCACGTGTGCGCGTGCGCACACACACACACACACACAGAAATGGAAAAAATGCCATTTGCCCTCAAACAGCATCAGTTACTAAGGATTTGGTGCATTTCCTCTTAGTATTTTTACCATTACTGTTGTTGTGTACATTTGTGATTACAGTTCCACTCCACATATAATTTTGAGCATTTCCCCTCCTAAAGCTACTGCGAAAGGCACAGTTCTGTATTGTTTGAGTCCTCTGAATTTATGGAGTGGCAGCCCTATAATGGAACTATTCTCTGAATATTGGGAGAAAAAAAACCTTTTAATTTAGATATCTACATTTTTAAAAACTAAGAGTCAACATTGCCCTGACGCTTCTAATTGTTTTCTCTCATTGGCTCTCCCACCCCTTCCATCTGGCTATTGATCCGTGTTGGGTTTTCGTTTTGTGTTTTGGTCTCATGCCAGGGAGTTGGTTCATTTCCCAGAAGTAGCCAGGCTGCCGGGCTGGCGAGCTCACAGCTAGGGTGGCGTCAAGGAGGAGCGTGTGGGCCCTGAGGTCACAGGTGTGACAGGCTCACGGGAGGCAAGCAGTGCCCCTGTGTGGTCTTGGTCCTCTTTTGGCATCCTGGGGCTGCACCATCTCTCTGGGTACATGGTGGGGTCAGTGACTCCCAGCAGGACCTGCTTTGCCAGGAGACCTCAGGGTGCAAAAGGAGGGCCCTGTCTTCTCTCCAGAGCAAAGTCCCCCCAGTTTGCTGCTGCTTTCAGGACATGGGGTTTGGAGTCTTCTTTGGCCCCAGTGACCCAGGTACCCTGCAGGTTTGGAGAATAGAGTGTAAAGGTAGGGTCATGTCCTGGTCAGCAGATTCTTCTGTCCTTTTGGAGAAACAAACTCATAGGTCCACTGACATGCTGACTCTTCTAGATCTTTCTTTCCAATTGAGGATGACTGGACCTTGTTTCTAAATGTCTCCTTTGCCTGATGTCAGTCAAAGGCAAGATCACTAAGGTGGATTAGAAGCTGGGAGCAACTTCCTTTGCATGGAAGAGGTTATGGCGAAATGCGAGGCTCATCGTGTTTAGCGAGGCAGAGACGTTCAACAATAGCAGACTAGATTGATCCTGGGAAATAAATGGGCCTGCCAAACCTGTCAGTCAGTTTTTGGAAGGCAGCGATAGAACTGGATAGGCCACTAGACCCGGTCTTCATTTTGCAAAAGACTTCTGATTGTCTAGCTTACAAGCTGAGTTGCTGTGTGTGTTATTAACTCCTTTGCTGTGGTGCAAAGAAGTTTGGGGTTTTGCCTGGGTGACCTGGATGGGGTTTGGTCAGGTGGCCATTCAGAGAAGTCCTAAGGAGAAAGAGAGAGAGAGAAGCAGACAGGGCCCCAGCCATATTTGGAATTAGACATACTAGATATTGTTGAATACATCTTTCTTGGTTGGGGAATCTAATTTCTGATCTGAACTCTTAGAGATACTGCTCCAAGGCCCAATTCTTTAGCATCTCTGTTGGCCTCTCAACCCTTCAAACTTAGCCTGATTCTCAAATTGAACTCTGGTCCCACCCCCAAATGCGTGACTCCTCTTGTCTTCCCTAACTTGGTACCACCCACCCAGGTGAAATCACCCCATTCCTCTCTCCCTCCGTGCTTATATGTAAAGTGTCAGAGCATTCCTGCTTCGCTGTCTCTACTCCCGTCCCACTGTGCATTCTCCACAGACTCGCAGGAAAGAGTGCCTGAAAATGTTAATGAAGTCCCATGTGTCACTCTTCTATTCATAAGCTTTAATGAGTTTCCACTATACTTAGAGGAAAATTAAGACTTCTTCCTGTGGCCCTGCATGACCCGGCCTCAGTTTACCTACCTCTCTTGCTTCATCTCGGGCAGTCCATCTTGTTCTTCAAGTCCCTGAAACTGATCAAGTTTTTTCTGCCCCTCAGTTTTCATGTATTCCCTGCCCATGCTTGGAAGCTTTTCTTTGGTCTCCTGGTTAGTTCTTACTTAAAAGAAGAACTTAGGTCTTATTTTAAAGTTATCCCTCAAGGAGAATTCCTGAGGTCACATTATCTATTTTATTCCTGCCTCCTAGTATTTTCTCTCTGTTTCCATTACAGCATTTCACAGGACATGGAACTGTGTATTTGTTTATAGTCTGTCTCCTTGACTCCATTTGAAGTTTCGTGGGTACAAAAACTATACTGTTTTGTTTCACCAATGTATATCACATATCTGGCACTGAGTCTGGGTTATAAACATTTTCTGAACTCAGAATATGGGCCGTTTAGTTGGGAGAAAGAATGATCAGGTTAATGGTGCAATTTGCAACTTCCAGTGATTCACAATCTGACCCATAACAGGTATTTGATAAGTCTATTAAGTTGGAATGCCACCTGGAAATATTTCTTGGTCATTCTGAGAAGTGATGAAGCCAGGAACTAGGGATAAAAGGTGACATTTTAGTGTCCTTTGTAGAGAGCCCAGTGAGGCTTGGCATTACTCTTTGGGAAAGTCCGTAGTCACCTGAGTCTGTGGCTTTTTAGAGGATGAGAAGTAAGAATGAGGACCACAGCCCGTTAGGATTGGCCCAGTTTTCAGTGATGGGCACAAACAACTTTATATTTAAAGAGGCTTTCTTGTAGGCGGTAAACAGTTGATCTTGTTTATCCTGTTCAACAACCTCTGCCTTTTCATTAGGGTGTTTAGGACTTTTACATGTAATTATTGATATGGTCAGATTTAAATGTATCATCTTGCTATGTGTTTTCAATTTGTTACATCTGTTCTTGGTTCTTCTTTGAATGCCTTATGTTTGGGTAATCATGTGTTTTTATTCGTTTAATCACATGTGTTGGCTAATTAACTATACCATTGTTTCTTAACATTCACTGATTTTCTTTTTAAATGAATGCTTTAAGACCGAGAGGATATGTTTACCTTGTTACTATCTGCCTTCAAGTGATATCTCGCCACTTCACTGAACATAGGAACCTTACCTTCCCGGTGTACTTCTGTGTCTCCTCTCCTGACCTTTGCACTATTGTGCTATCCATTTTCCTTCTACTTATGTTTTAAACCCCACAATACATGGTTATCATTTTGCCTTTCAACAATTATCTCATAAACATGTTTTTAAAATGAAGAAAAATAGTACTGTATTTTACTGACATGAGTATCGTTTCCAGTGCTCGTTATTTCTTTGGCTGGACCTAGATTTCTATCTAACATACTTTTCCACATTAAAGAACTTCCTTCAGCATTCCTTGTAGTGAAAACCTGGCAGAGGATGATTTCAGTTTTTATATGTCTGAATAGTCCTTTCTTTTCTTTCTTTTGTGAAAGGTGCATATAGAAGTACATACCAGCCGGGCGTGGTGGCGCACGCTTGTAATCCCAGTACTTTGGGAGGTGGAGACCGGAGGATCCGGGTTCGCGGTCAGCCTCAGCTCTCTCTCTCTCTCTCTCTCTCTCTCTCTCTCTCTCCCCAGTGAGGCCCTCCGCAACTTCGTGAGACCCGGTTTCAAAATAAAGTATAAAAAATAGGGCCGGGGGTGTAGCGCGGAGGTAGAACGCCTCTGGGTTCAATCCCCGTAACGCAAAAAAAAAAAAAAAAAGAAGTACATACCAACAGTTTGACCCTTGAGTGCTTTAAAGGTGTTGGTCCACTGTCTTCTGCCTGCATTGCTCCTGAAGAGAAATCTGCTCTCATTCTTGTCTTTGTTCCTCTGCACATGTGACTTTTTTTTTGTTTCTAGTCAGTTTTAAGATTTTTCTTTATCACTAGTTGTAAGCAGTTTAATTATAATGGGCCTTACCTAGCTTTCTTTTCTTTCCTTCCTTCCTTCCTTCCTTCCTTCCTTCCTTTCTTCCCTCTCTCCCTCCCTCCCTCTTTCTTTCTTTTCTTTCTTCTTTCTCCTTCCTTCCTCCCTCCCTCCCTCTTTCTTTCCTTTCTTTCTTTCTCCTTCCTTCCTTCCTTCCTTCCTTCCCTCCCTCCCTCCCTCTCTCCCTCCCTCCCTCCTTCCTTCCTTCCTTCCTTCCTTCCTTCCTTCCTTCCTTCCTTCCTTCCTTTTTGTGGTACTGGGGATTGAACCCAGGGGCATTCTACCTCTGAGCCACACCCTCAGCCCTGTTGTAATCCCAGTACTTGGGAGGCGGACACGGGAGGATCCGGGTTTGTGGCCAGCCTCAGCTACTTAGTGAGGCCCTCCACAACTTTGTAAGACCCGGTTTCAAAATAAAGTATAAAAAATAGGGCCGGGGGTGTAGTTGGAGGTAAAACACCCCTGTGTTCAATCCCCGGTACCGCAAAAAAAAAAAAAAAGACAGAAACAGGGTCTCACTAGGTTGATGAGGGTCTCACTACTTGCTGAAGCTGTCATTGAACTTGCGATCCTCCTAGCTCAGTCTCCCAAGTACTGGGATTACAAACTTGTGATTGGGGTTTATTTGCCATATACTTCCTATCAAATTGGGAGATTATTCAGCCATTATTTCTTCAAATACCTTTTTCTGTCTCTTATCTCCTCTCTTTTTCGAGGGCTTCAGTTTTACTCCTCTTAACCTTTTGAAATTATCTCACAGTTCACTAATACTTTACAAACCTTTTTATTTCCTGGCTTTTTATCTTTCTGTGTTTCCTTTGGACGGTTTCTATGACTACATCTTCACATTTTCTAATCTTCTTCAGTGTCTGTAGTTAATTCCATCTAGTTTGTGGTCTCAGACATTGCCCGCTCCTTATGTGGTGAGCAGTGGGGAGCTGAGAGTTTCCCTCCCACACCCCACACCCCCGTATCTGTGAGTGCCTCCCTGTCCCTCCTCATCATCCTGTCTTCATTTCCTTCCAAACAGGCCCTCCTTGTGCTTGCCTCTCTTTATGTATATCCCCTTTTATTTCTCTTTTCTCCCCTCGATACGATACTGAAATACTATTTGCAAATCCAAAAGATGATCTTTATTTATATTCCCCATTATATAATAAATTAGAGCTGGGTGTAGTGGTGCATACCTGTAATCCTAGTACTTGGGAGGCTGAAACAGGAGGATTGCAGGTTCGAGGACAGCCTCATCAGCCTAGCGAGATCCTGTTTCAAAATAAAAATAAAATAGGGCTGGGGGTGTAGCTCACAGGTAGAATGCTCCGGGGCTCAATCCCCAGTACCCCCACACACAATAAATAAACTAATTAATTAAATATAACTTTAATACAATGTTTGTCTTTCTTATAAGCTTCTGAATGCTTAGTGCTGCGAACTTGACAGTTAAATGCACCTGCGAAGGAGTTTTAGATTTGGGGAAATCAGAGAACCAGCACTGTATAGGGCCATATCCAGCGAGTATGTTCCCCTCCCTCCCCCATCCTCTCCATCCAGAGCCCTGTATGTCCCCCAGTATAATTCTAATTTTACTCAGATAGCAAAGGCCTACCTTGTTAGTGCTTAGAATATTTTGAAGAATATTTGGTACTCGTTGACCAAAGCTCGGTGATCTGTCATTCTCTCTTGTCATTGGAGAAGACAGTCAAGGTATGAGGTTTCCAGGAGGCAGAAGAATTTGTGGAATTATAAAGTAACAAATGCCCAAGTTCCTATAGAACAAGGCAGAGAGATGGGTGCCCTACTGTATCAAAGGAAAACACATGCTTGGCGTGATGGTGCACGCCTGTAATCCTAGTACTTAGGAGGCTCAGACAGGAAGATTGCAGGTTCAAGACCAGCCTCAGCAATTTAGTGAGACTCTCAGGAACCTAGTGAGTCCCTGTTTCAAAACAAAACAAAATTTAAAAAGGGCTCTGGGTATAGCTCAGAGGAAGAATGCCTTTGGGTTCAATCTCCAGTATATATATGTATATCACACACACACACACACACACACACACAGTCCAAAACAAAACAAAACAAAACACCATGCCATTGAGAATGTAGGAGACTCCTGGATTACTGTTCCTAACACCTGAGGGAACCATCAACTTTCTCCACCATTCTCTTACCAGATCTAGTTAAGAGTTTTCTCTAATGAATTTGAATTTTTTTCTGGAGTAGTGATGGAAGTGCATAGTCTGAGTAGCTCAGAGAGACCGCAGTTTTGTTTTACACCTACTTTTGTTGGGTTTAGGATTCGAATGTTGGCTACTGTGTGTTTGAAAAGGGCTATCCGTGAAAGATGTGTGCAGTGTGAGTCTTAGCAAGGGAGAAAAGGAAGACTGCCTTGTGAATAGGACAGGCGAGTTATTTGAGTTATGCTGCCATTAAAAAAAAGAACAAAACGTGACCCTCAGATTCCACCGTCTTGAAACAGCAAGGCTGGCCACTCAGCGTCCATGACCAGCACTGGCCAGTGGGGCCTCTGCTCTGGGTCCACAGGGACCCAGGCTGACCATCTTATCACTCCAGTATCAGGAAGGCACATCCTCTTCCTCAGAGCTGCCCACAGGAGGAAGGAACACCTTGAACCACCTCGGCCTGGAATGCAGCACATCCTTTTGCTCAGATTGTGTTAGCCTGAGTGGTCAGGTGGCCTTGATTAATCACAAGGACACTGGGAAATGAGTGAGAAAATGGAATATTTAGGGGAGCATTATTGTCTGCCTCAGTCTGCTCTTCTGATCACTGAGTATATATTTGCTCCCCTCTTTTTAATGTCCAGAGACAACCTAAGAGGTCCACGTGATGACCACACCTGGCTCCAACTCTAGGATCACTGAGCGTGATGTGATCACCACTGTATCACGACCTGGCTCCTCGTGGGCTGGGGATCTAAGAGCGAAGGAGACAAGTTGTGTGCTTCCCACAAGTACTCAGTAGTAGATGGAGAATAGGTCCACTGCAGTTCACGCATTCCGTAAGGCCAAGAATGGGAGTTCCGGACATTTGCTCTCTTCTCTGCATCAGGGCTTCCTCTTGCCAGAAAGAGGGACTTTTCCTCCACTTTCTGTCCTTTCCTTGATGTCTGAGTGGGACCTCCTATTTCTAAATATAATCTCTCTGACTGTGTAATTCATTCAATCTTTTCTTCTTTCTCTGGGAACTTCCACCTACCTGTTGACATCACTAACCCCTCTCTCCGTTGATTTCCTGCCTTCTACTTGGCTGCATTTTATTACGCATGCTCAGAACATTCTGTGTGCAGAGCGTGGCGTGAGATGCTGAGGATTGGGGAGTCACACAGACAAAGAAGACCCTGGATTGTCAGTGGCACGCAGAGCCCCATGGAAATACGTGGGAAAGAGATGTTTCCAGAAAGCTTTTTGAGATCTTAATTTGTAATGTCGTGTGTTATATTTGTTCCTCTTTTGTATTTCAGGCACATGATTAAGCCTAAGCATTCTTTAGCCTCAGGGTTTTTTAATGTTTATTTTTTGTAAGGCAGAAGGCTGCTGGTAGCCAAAGGCTTTATTATCTTTCTTAACCTTGTAGAGGGTATTAAAGGGTGTGATGGGGAGGAGGGAAGTGGGTATCTTTGAAAGAAACATCTACACCCCAATATGATGTATAATTAAAATGCACCAAATTTAAAAAATAGTGGAAGGAAGAACATTAGGGAGTGGAAGAGGAGCTGGGACACAGAGGAAGGAAGTTAAGGGGCAGGGGTATTTGGGAAGTAACACTGACCAAATTATGTTGTATGCATATGCCACAATGAAACACACCGTATAATTAATATGTGCCAATAAATAAGTAACTCAGAGGGCTCTTAAATTGGCCCCTCCCCTGGCTCAAACAGTACACCCTTACTTTCCAGTGGGCAAGGGACTAGGAGGGTGGACTTTAAATAAGGAGGCTGCCTTTCTCTATGCTGACAGTTTTTTATTAAGAGCATTATACAATTTTCTCTGTCTTGTACTTTATGTGTAGATAGGGTTTTATGTCTTTCCTCACCTTGAAATTTTCTTTGTAGACTTTAAAAGGTGAAGCGGGAAGTCTCAATTTCCTCGATCCTTTGACCTCTGAGTTCGAAGATGGTTGTAGTAAATCCTCAGAGGCTCCGAGGTGAGAAAGTACCATTTGTTCCGGGAGAGTTCTACATCATAAATTTGTCCCTAGACTTCCAAGAATGTTAAACAGCAAAAAAGAAGCAGATGCGACCTCTGTTCCTGACCTTGGACAAAGAATAGCATTGTCCTGTGGAAACCCAAAGGTAGGGTATGGCTGCTTCCCTGTCTCCAGGCAACACAGCTCTGCTCTTCCTGATCAAATCAGTGCACTATGCATCCAACCGCGAGCTCAATGCAAAAGCTGAATAAATAGAGGAACTTACCTCAGGTACTTCCCATTTATTTAAGAACTGTGGCACTCATGAATTTAGGCTCACACACTCAGATACAGTGAGAGATACCACCTTTATGTTCCCTAAGTCAGTCTCATTTTGACTTCCTTGGCTGTATCTCTTTAGGCTTGCAAGAAATTCAGTGTATCATTCTAAGAACTTCCCCACTACTCTTCTGTATTCTGTCATTCGAGATTATCACTGAGACATCTACTGTCTTTGTCTACACCTTCCTGTTATGTCTGAGAACTCTCTGCTGGAGTAAATGAAACCTTTGGCAAGCTGACTTGGTGGTCCTGTCTCTGCAGAAGGAGCTGTTTCTCCTCTCTCAGGTCTTGCTTCTTCCTTCCACCCAAGCTCCTCGCCCCCTCTGCCCAGGGCAGCTCTTTCTGTCCCCGATGAAGTTCCTTCCTGCCCGCTGCTTCTCCAGGTTCCTCTCCTCTCCTCCTCAAACCTTGCTCTTAAAATGAATTAGTCGGATGGTCTCCCTAATATGTGGAAGCTAGGGAGAATGGGACTTAGAGGGGACTCCAGACAAAGGAGAAAACTTTAGATGAGCCAGAAGGGGACCTAACTGAGGGAGATGGGAGGGGGGAAGAGGGAAACACACTAATGCACATGATATGTACACACAAATTTATCAGAGTCAATCACTATGCTGAGCACGGAAAGGAGGAAAGTGGGAGGGAATAGGGTGGGGTTTGAGGGAGGGCTAAATGAGCAATGTGTGCATGCATGCTTCTGATACCCTGACACTTATCAAAATGTATAACTACAGTGCACCAATAAATTAATATATTTTTTAAAAAATGAATTATTAACAACCAAGATTTTAGTTTTCCTTTTCCTTGAGAACACAGAGGGAAAGGCTCAGAAAGGGAGAGAGGATGTTTACATCCCATTCTTCTACTCAGTAGAGAAAAAAACACTAAGAAGGCTGATACTTGAAGTCTTCCACGCTAACACCCAGGCGTTTGCTGAGTTCCTCTTACATATAAAATCAGTGCTCCTCCCCCTTTTCCCTGAATTGGTGCTGACTATCTTAGGTGCTCTGTTAAGTATCGAAGGCACTGAAGGCTTCCAGTAGTACTTGTCCACATCAGGCAGGCCCTGGGGTGTGACCAACAAAAAACAAATCTTGCAAATTTAAGCAAAAGGGTATCGGGGATATATCCTCCCTCCAAAAACAGAAAGAAAAGAAAGAAAACCGAAATGGCATGGAGTTAGATGAATGAGAGAAGAAACTTCAGAAATAAGTTGGAGCCAGGCACCAAAGACAGAGAAAGGCAAACCAAGATGAATAATCTAGTCTCTGCCCTTAAAGGAGGCTTGATGAGGAACTGAACCTCTATAGTCATAATATGAGGATATTAATGAAGCAAGACAGACCTTTGTCATAGTTTTGCTTGGAAGTAGAAGCTTTAGTGTTAAGTTAACCCTGGACACTGTATATAAACAGTAGATTTTTCTAATGCAGTAGCCACTCTGAAATTCTCTTCCTTGCAACCTTGCCAGGTCAGTAGCAAAACATCACCCCTGAGTTTGGAAGAGGTTATATAGTTTACATTGAGCTGAATAATTTTCAACAATTGGGGCAGTTAATATTGCCTAGATTGCTACATGTTGGATGGGTATATCATTATGTGCCATTGCTATTTAGAAAACATCAGTACCTGATCAAAATGGAAGGATAACTTATAAATGTATTGATCCGTATTCTAGTTATCACTGCTGGAAACAATCATTAGAGAGTAGAAACTATTATTGCTTGTGGGTGACTCTCCCCTCTCACCTGCGTATCAACTCTGCAAGGATTAAATACATTGATCTCTTGCTATTAGTATTTCCTTAGTTTGCTAACGGATGTTTTGGGGAGGTGAAAAGAAGAGAAGTCGACGGATAGTTTTTCTTTTTTTAAAAAATACTCTCATTGTATATACATTTTATCTTTTCCCGCAGTATATATAACTTCTCATCCAGGACCCTGTCTCTGTATGGTGGTATGGAGTACAGTGGTTGACAAAAGCTGACATACAATGAGTGGTTTGTAGAACTGGGGTGCCTGGGGCTTAACTTCAAGCATTTTATCAGGACTGCCTCAGCACTCAACTCTCTGGTTTTCCCAACTTCAGTGGGTCAGGGCTGTGAACCCAATTTGGGCTGGATTGCCAGCAGCTGCCTCCGAGCAGTTTTTAACCCGGCACCCTGGCAAGGCCACTAGACCACATCTCAGTTCTTCATCCTTAGGAAACTCTGCATAGGGTTATCAGATGGTGAATCTCCTGAACTAAGTTGAAAATATGGATATAACTTTTACTCTGTTTACCTGGTCAAGATAAAAGTGGAGTATGTACACTGTATTTTAGTAAGGTTTGGCTGCCACCTGGTGGAAAAAAATTGTGTGGTAGATGTATTTCAGTGTTGAACAAATAAATTAGACTCATGTCATTTGTCAACTGCATGTTCGGATGCCTGAGAATGTTCTGAAATAGTTGCGTTGCCTTAGGGCATTTGAAAACGTGTGCCTGTTTATAAGAGGGCATGAATGTAGAGTCCTGATATTTTCAAATATGGCTGCTCATTAACAAAAGAAGATTTAAGCCCCAGATTCCGTGTCTTTTAGGGTTCTTCCCAGCTCTGAGAATGTGTAAGTCTGTTCCCAGCTCTTAAGAACAGTTTTGAGGCCAGGGTTATTAGGATCCTTACTGCCAGCCATAGCTAGTGTATAATCCTACCAATTCCAGTCTAAGTGTGAGATCTAGAAACCCTCCACTCTTCCAGTGGATCCTTTGGGACAAATTCAAGCAGGAAGGAATCTTCATCTCCCTTTGTCAGAAGACAGCCACGTAAGTGAGGAGCACGTGAACAAGAAGAGAGGAAAGGTACATTTTAACAGTACAAAGCACCTGATCCACTTTCTCTAGGTTGACATCTTCCTTACCAGTATTTAAAAGACTCACATAAAACAAGGAAAATGACCTGTTTGCTTTGGGTTGTTTCTCATCTATGAGGTGGAGTTAGAAATATCTGGTTCTTTTTTTTTCCTTTTTTTTTTTTTTTGCGGTGCCAGGGATTGGACCCAGGGGCGTTCTACCTCCACGCTACACCCCCAGCCCTATTTTTTATACTTTATTTTGAAACCGGGTCTCACGAAGTTGTGGAGGCCTCACTAAGTAGCTGAGGCTGGCCATGAACCTGGATCCTCCGATCTCCACCTCCCAAAGTACTGGGATTACAAGCGTGCGCCACCACGCCCGGCCCTGTATTTTTTTTAATTCATTTATTGGTGCATTGTAATTTTACATTTTGATACACATCAGGAAAGCAGCATCATACCTGGTTCTTATTCAGATGCTTAAATAAGATCACATGAACACAATTGGAGACAATAGATGCTTCACAGATATGACTTGGGTGTGAAGCACATGAGGAAGGAGTCACCTCCCACGAATCAGCATGGCTTTCATGCCAGTTCCACGTGGCAACCAGAGCGTCCTTACTAAAGCATGCCTTAGACTTTCTCCTATCAATGAAGATAGGTAGCAGGGCATAGTGGTACATGCCTATAATCCCAGTACTTGGGAGGGTCAGACAGGAGGATCGCAGGTTTGAGGCCAGCCTCAGCAACTTAGTGAGACCCTGTTTCCAAATAAAAAGTAAAAAGGGCTGGGGGTGTAGCTTGGAGGTAGAATGCCGCTGGGTTCAATCCCCAGTACCAAATAAATAATGAACACTGGAGATCTACCTGGACATATGAGGATTATCTCTAAATACTATCCACTGGGTTAAGGATGGAGCCAGAAATGTGAGCTGTAAATGGCTGGTGGGCCACTTGAAACAGCAGCACAGAGACATGCCAGGTGGCATTGACTGTACACTGCGCTATATGTGTCTGAAGACATGGGCTGGCAGACATCGCAATTAACCATCCTGGAGTGATGGTAAGTTCAGTAGAAACAGGGGATGGACTTGAAATGCAATTTCAACTTCATCATTTGGGTGAGACGATTTCATAGTTGACTAATTTAGTAAACCTATTTTAAAGGGTGCTAATTAAAATTTGCCCAAGGTTATCACTTTGCTGGCAAAATTGCAGAAAAATGGGCATGGGATTTCAGTCCAGCTAATTATTGAATAAAGCAAAATACTTGATAACCATGTCAGGGGAATGGTTTAGATGGGGATATTTTCATTTTGAACTTTTTGTTTTTATAACTTAGGGGAGGAATTATTGAGAGACTCAAATGACATAGTATCTTATTTGGTTTATTTTGTTCATCATTAATTGTATCTAATGTCATTATGGAAGACTCATGTCTACATACTGGGTTGAGGCATCCTGGAGTCCTGGTTTGTGGCCAAGGCTTAAGGGAGTGTGAGTGGGTGTTTGGGGACTAGCAAAGAGGCCTGGGAAGCTTGACAGAGTAGGCGGGTGAGCATAGCATAAGGTTACAGAGCTCTGGGGCGTTCCATCCATTGTAAACATTTTGGCTTTTTCCTTAAGCTATCTCTGGGTAGGTAGAGAATGGCAGGATTGGACATGGTCACAGTGCTGAGAACAGTCAGGGACGAGGATAAGGGAGAAGCAAGAGACCGATGGGAGGCTGTTGCAGTAATTCATATGAGCCTCTGGTGGCTTGGACCAGGGGGATAATGGTGAAGACGGTGAGAAGTGGTCAGATTCAAAGTACACTGTGTGAATTGTGCGGCCATAAACATGGGTATACATGTATCACTATAATATTCTGAATCCAATTCCTTGGGAAAGGTACTGAGGAGTGGTATAGCTGGGTCATATGGTGGTTCCATTTCCAGTCTTCTGAGGACCCTCCACACTGATCTCCATAGTGACTGCACTAATTTACAATCCCACCAACAGTGGTGTGTAAGAGTTCCTGTTTATCCGCATCATTGTCAGCATTTATTGTTGTTTGTATTCTTTTTTTTATTTTTTGGCAGGACTGGGGATTGAACCCAGGGGCATTCTAACTCCAAGCTATACCCCCAGCCCTATTTTTTTATTCTTTATTTGAAACAGGGTCTCACTAAGTTGCGGAGTCCTCACTAAGTAGTTGAGGCTGCCCGCGAACCTGGATCCTCTGGTCTCAGCTTCCCAAGTACTGGGATTACAAGCCTGTGCCACCACATCCGGCTTTATTGTTTGTATTCTTGATGTATTAGACAGGGTTCTCTAGATTAACAGAATACACAGAATGAGTATATTTTTAAAAAAGGGATTTATCAGATGGCTTACAGTTTGCAGCAATGTAGTCCCAGGTTCTGACTGCACGTGGAGGGTCAGAGGAACCAGTAGCTGGTCGAACGGTCTAAGAGCTGGAGTCTTAGGATTGGAGCAACCACTAATTCAGT
>PVJS01021396.1:0-31546 GCA_004027185.1 Glis glis
TCACTTAACATAATGTTCTCCAGATCTTTCCATTTTCTTGCAAATGCTGTTATTTTGTTCTTCTTTATTGCTGAGTAGAATTCCATTGTGTGTATTTCCCATAATTTTGTAATTCATTCATCTGTTGATGGACATCTAGGTTGGTTCCATAATTTGGCCACTGTGAATTGTGCTGCTATGAACATGGGTATGCATATATGACTGTTGTTTTCTAGTTTCAATCCCTTTGGTATGATACCCAGTAGTGGAATAGCTGGATCATATGGTGGATCCATTCCCAGTTTTCTGAGGAATCTCCACACTGATCTCCACAGTGGTTGAACTAGTTTGCAATCCCACCAACAGTGTAGAAGAGTCCCAATTTCCCCACATCCTCGCCTTCGTATTTTCCATGGGCAGATCCCCTTGCATCTTCCTTGCCCATCTGCCCCTAAAAGAGAATTTCCTTCAGATTCTTTTAACTTCTCGGGTGTGCTTTCTGGCTGTGGGAAATAGAGAGAGGAAAGGCAGGCTTTGGGCTAGGCATGGTCAGATACTGAGAGGTGCAGAGAAGCAACCCCCCCTGGCTCAGTCCATTTGTGCTGCTATAGCAAAAGACCAGAGACTAGGTAATTTATAAAGATCAGACATTTCCCCCTGGTTATGGAGGCTGAGTAGCCCAAGGTCAAGTCACCATCAGGTTCGGTGACATGAGGGCTGCCTCTCTCTGCTTCCACGATGGCCTCGGGCAGGAGGCAGGAGGTAGAAAGACAAGAAAAGAGAGTGTCCCAGCTCCAGAAGACAGAATTTCCCTTCCCTCTGCCTCCTTGTTCTGCTGGGCCCTCCCACCTTGGGAGAGGGCAGATCTTCTTTCTCAGTCCACTGTTCAAATGCCAGTCCTTGCCAGAAACCCCCCACAGCTGTACTCAGAAATAATGCTTTCCCAGCTATCTGGGCATCCCTTAACCCAGTCTAGTTAACATCTCAAATTGGCCATCATGCCCCTGCTGCCGTCTCCTCCACCCCTGCGCCTGTGGTCCCTGAGTTGTACCCTGGTTAGGTTGTCCTCACACGGCCTGAGCCTCAGATAGCACGGAGGTTTTTCCTTCTGATAACTCCTGTCAGAAATAGTGGCTGCATGGAATCTCGCCTTGAGAAAGCATTTTAAAGCTGCATCGACACTCAATGGATAAAAGCTCAGAGGACCTCGTTTCCACAGTCTGCCCCCTGAGAGGGGATGCACAGTCCTGTCGGCAATCATCTTTGGAGGGAGCGGCCTCTCCCTCGGAAAGGACTTTGGAATCTAGAAGGGGAGTCATAAACGTTCAGAGGAGAAACACCTGCCTCTCGTTTTCCCTCACTTGGGGGTAGATCTCAGGTGAAAGTGTCAATTGAAAGGTTCAGCGGGCTGATGGAGACTGGGGGGGGGGGCATCGAAGGCCGGGTCACAGCTGGACCATGGAGGATAGGGTGTAAGATATTGTGTTAGGGTTCTCCAGAAACACACAACCAATAGAGTACGTGTGCGCATGCATGCGTGTGTGCATGTAGAGAGACGGACATAAAGAAAGGAGAGAGATTAAGAAAGAAGTTTATTTTAAGGAATTAAATCACTTGGTCATGGGGCTGCAAGTCCAAAATTTTCAAGGCAGGTCAGCAGGCTGGAAATTTCAGGAAGAGTTGATGTAGAACTGGTCATGGTGGCACACGCCTGTAATCCTAGTACTTGGGAGACTGAGACAAAAGGATCGCAGGTTCGCGGCCAGCCTCAGCAACTTAGTGAGGCCCTCCACAACTTAGTGAGACCCTGTTTCAAAATTTAAAAAAAAATAAGGTAGGGCTGGGGCTATAACTCAGAGGCAGAATCCCCCTGGGTTCAATCCCCAGTACCACAAAAAAAATAAAAAAGAGTTGACATAGCAGTCTGAAGGCAGGATTTCTTCTTTTGGGGAGAATTCCAATCTTTTTCTCTTAAGGCCTCCAACTGATGAGATGAGGCCCACCCACATTAATAATCTGCTGTACTCAAAGTCTACTGATTTCATTGTTAATTACAACTAAAAAATATCCTCATAGCAATGTATAGATTAGTGTCTGACCAAACAACGGAGAACCCAGCTCAGTCAAGCTGGCACATAAAATTAACCGTCACAGGGATCTTAGAAGTGTCTCCCAAAGAGTGCAACACACTCAGCTGTGCACGAGATGATTTTAAGTGGGACGAGGCAGTGCGTTGAATAACATTGGCCATAGAGTGATCCTCTCTAATTCATTTCAATCCTAATTACTTTAAGAAGAAAAGATCCATTTGCTCTGAGCCCCTAAGCCCTCCTCTCTAACGTTTATAATCTGTAACCAATGAGAGCAGGGCCAGAATTCAGCCAGAAATGAATTACCCTGTTCTGTATTCATCAGATTTTCTTTTATAGCAACTTTCTATTTATGGCAAGTGATACTGATTTTCCATTTTATGAGAGTGATATAATTTCCCTTTTAAGATAGATATATTTAAATAAAGCAAAATGAGCCCATTTAAAATTGAGTAAATGACGGCAAAGGTGCTACTTTGATACAGCTACACTCAGGAAGGCGGCATACAAACGATCCAAGGTTGGAAAACACCATCTACACCAAGAAAAGTCAGGGCTTCCAGGCCCGGCTCCCCACCCCCGCGTGACCAACCTGGGAGCACGAAGCTTTGGTTGGATTAAGAAGCCAGGTTTCCCTCTGAAAAAGCAAGAGAGAGCAGACCATTGCCCGGGTTTGCTCATGCTGAGACGAGTAGGAGAGGAGCCCTGTCCTCCAGGAGCAGGGCCATGGGCCTCGATCCTGGACCCAGACTCCCTGGGCTCAAATCCTGACCCTGCCGCTATGACTCTGTGACCGTGAGAAGTTATTGCACCTCTTTGGGCCTCCATCTGCTCATCTGTAAAGTGGGTTTATCAAGGTACCTACTTTACAAGTATGAACTGAAGTGCTTAGGACTGTCCTTTCACATAGTAAGCACCACATGGTGAGTTAGTATTATCAGAAAAGACTGACAAGGAGCGAGGTCATTCTTTTTTTTTTGGGGGGGGGATGCTGGGGATTGAACCCAGGGTCATCCTACCTTTGAGCTACACCCCAGCCCTGTTTTTTAATTTGGAAACAGGGTCTCACTAAGTTGCTGAGGCTGACCTCAAATGTGTGATCCTCCTGTCTCAGCCTCCCAAGTACTGGGATTACAGGCATACACCACCATACCCGGTGGAGTAAGGTCATTCTAAGACAGCCCCCCCAAGAGCCTCAGTAAGGAAAGTACAGCGCGATAACCAAGTCAGGACCAGGGTGGTTCCGGGATAGTTCTGAAGGATTTAACATGTAAGTGGATAGTTGGATGATCAGCAGGCATTAGCCTGGAGAAGGAAGAGGAAAATGTTCTGGAGAGAATGAATAGCATAAGTGATTATGCTAGAGGTGAGAGTATAGCCCATTCTTGTGTCTGCACATAGACAGAATTGGCCACAACATAGGATGTGACAGAGGGCGTGTCACCAAGCAAGCAAGGCAGTACACAGGAGCCGGGCACAAAGGGCTGCCTGTGCCTCATCAGGAACCATGGGTTGCAGAAGGGTGGGGCTGCAGCGGTCCCAGCAGCCCAGATCTGGTAAGCCCTGACAGTCCCGTGATGAGCAAATGCTCTCCCATGGGACCACTTCAGGTAACAAGGGACGCTGAGAATCGCAATCTCTTCAGATTACAGCTTCCCCATGAGCGTCTTCTATCTGAAGGATCTGAAATCTCTCCTCTGTCCACAGGTGACCTGGTGTCCCGTGCCATGCATCATCTGCAGCCCCTCAATGCCAAGCATCATGGTAATGGCACCCCCCTGCACCACAAGCAGGGGGCGCTCTACTGGGAGCCCGAGGCCCTGTACACCCTCTGCTACTTCATGCACTGCCCGCAGATGGAATGGGAAAACCCCAACGTGGAGCCTTCCAAAGTCAACCTGCAGGTGGAAAGGTAAGACCTGCCCTGCCTCAGGCGGCCAAAGAGAAGCTGCCCGGGCCGACACAGCCTTGCGGTGGGGGGGTGCCACCTCCAGGGAGGGGTGAGCACCCAGGAGGGGAGGGGTGCTGCGAGTGAGAACTTCCACTTCCCAAAATGTGCCAGAGGGGTCCAGATAGAGACCTTGTGCCCCAAGCGGGTGTCTTAGAGCCAGGGGGTCTTTGAAATGGGTTTACTTGGGGCTGTTCTAGTTCAGGGTAGGGATGGCCTGGGTCAGAGGAAGGGGTCTGCAGGTCCAGAGGGGTCGGGGTCTCTGGGGTGCAGCTGGCTTCCTTGGAAAGGCAGCTTCAGAGCATACAACTCCTTCAGAGGGACTGGTCTCTATCTTCCTCTCCCCATGGCTGCCCCAGGCGCCCAGAAGCAGCTGCTCAGCCAGGAGGGGGCCTCAGGTGTGCAGGAGACTGGGCTGCTCTGAGGGAGGGAGGAACTGGCGGGTCGTGGAAGGACCTGGCTTCTATAGTGTCCCTCCACTTCCATGTGCCTGAGCCTCCCCTTCTGTCCCCCAGAGGCTGAACTAAGCTGTTCCCAAGGCTTCCGCCACATGGAAATCCCAGGGTTCTCTGGGGAGAGTTACACCCTCTCAGAAATGGGGAGATCAGAAACAGCCTTCAGGAGGGGCGGCTGCCTGGAGGTGTCCCCTCTCTTTCCTCTTCCTTAAGCAACAGATTCATAGACCCTCTTCCCACAGTGCCTCAGGAATCAGACTCCACCCTCGACACAGGCCTTATTTACTCTTCTACTATAAGAGGGACCCCTGTTTATCCTACAGAGTGGTCAGGAAAGCAGGCTCTGTGATCCAGATCCCCTGGGTTCAAATCCAGGCTCTTCCAACTAAAAGCTGGGGGTCCTTGGGAAAGTGCCTCAACCTCTCTGTGCCTCAGTTTCTTCATTTTCAAAACAGGGATACAAAAAGTACACTTCATAGGGCTATGGGAAAATGAAATTAACTGAACAGTGCTCAGCACCTATAAGTGCCCAATAAATGTTAGCTTTTATAATACTGTCATCGTAGCTATTATCTGCACTCAACTCCTCGGGCTCAGTACAGTCATCCTTGCTGTTACTTGGTTCCAAATGGTTCTGAAAAGCTCACTGGGCTCTGTTTCTGAGAGGATGGATTGGACCTAATTGGGCTTCCTTACAAAACCATGTCTCTCAGCTTTCAGTTAAGAGGAGAGGCTGGAGCAAGGGCAAGGCAGAGGTTGCCTCTTGTTTTTTCAGAATCCCCAGCTAGCATCTGTACTTCAGTCCAGTGTGGAGTTAATGTATCAGAGGATTACTCAGGACTCTCACTACCCAGTCCAAGTCAGCGGGCAGCCTGTGCATATTTTCATACACCAACATATCCAATGAAATGCCCATGTTCCTTGGGTAAAAACAGCAGCAAGCCGGGTGGGGTGGTGCATGCCTGTAATCCCAGTATTTGAGAGGCTGAGACTGGAGGATTGGAGGTTTGAGACCAGCCTCAGCAACTTGCCAAGGTTCTCAGCAACTTAGTGAGACCCTGTTTTAAAAAATAATAATAATAAAAAATAAAAAGGTGTAATCCCAGTACTTGGGAGGCTGAGACTGGAGGATCAAGGTTCACGGCCAGCCTCAGCTACTTAGTGAGGCCCTCCGCAACTTAGTGAGACCCTGTTTCGAAATTAAAAAAAAAAGAAAAATAGGGCTGGGGGTGTAGCTCGGAGGTAGAAGCCCCTAAGTTCAATCCCCAGTACCGCAAAAAAGAAAAGAAAAGAAAAGAAAAGAAAAGAAAAGAAAAGAAAAAAATAAAAAGGGTTGGGGTGTAGCTTGGAGGTAGAATGCCCCTGGGCTCCATCCCCAGTACCACCACCACCACTACTACTACTACTACTGCTGCTGCTACTACTACTACTACTACTACTACTACTACTACTACTACTCAAAATGTTGCTTTATCTGACTGAATCCTCAGGGTTGACTGGAAGCCATTGACCTCAGCCTATAGGGTTCCAAGTGCTTCAGCCCCTGACCCCACAGCCCAGATGGTGGAACAGTGGCTCTGACTTGCCTCACACCCCTCAACTCCGTCTCTCTGCACATGAGCCCCTCCATCTCCAGACAGACGCTGCCCCCTCCCCAGCCCTCCGCAGCCTTCCCTTTCTGGCTTCCACTGTGGAGCCATACACTCTCACCCTGCCTCTTCCTCTTACAGCGTCTTATTCTCTTTTTTTTCTTCAGATTTTTACTGGTGCATTGTAATTACACATCATAGTGAGGTTCAAAGTGATGCAAACATTCCTGCACACAGGACTTGGTGTATTTCCTTCTGCATCCCAATCTATACCTGTTAGTGATATGGGTAGTGATACCCTCGTGTATGGACATAGCATTGCTTCCTTTCTCCAGCTTCATTTCCCCCCTCCATCCCCCAGTGCCCTTCCACTATTCTACTGATCTCTTTCCTCATTTATCTGAAGTCTCTTTTGTTTCCTGTTTTTCTCTCTGGCTTCCACATATGAGAAAAAACATATGACTCTTGACTTTCTGAGACTGACTGGTCTCGGCATAATATTCTCTAGTCCCATTCACTTTCCTGCAAATGGCATAATTGTGTTCTTCTTTATGGCCAAGTAAAATTTCATCGTGTGTAAATACCACATTTTCTTTCTCCATTCATCTGTTGACAATGGAAGGGCATTAAATTAAAAAGCTTCTGTGCAGCAGGAGAAGCAATCAAGAGTCTGAAGAGAGGCCTACCGAATGGGAGAAAATCTTTGCCAGCCACTCCTCTGATAGAGGACTACTATCTAGAATATATAAAGAACTCAAAAAGCTCAACATAAAAAACTCAGTTAAAAAATGGGCCATTGAACTGAGTAGACACTTCTCAAAAGGAGAAGTACAAATGGCCAATAAATATATGAAAAAAATGTTCAAGATCATTAACAATCAGGGAAAGGCAAATAGAAACTAGACTGAGATTCCATCTAACTCCAGTTAGAATGGCAATCATCAAGAATACAAACAAAGCCAGGTATGGTGGTCACTTGTGTAATCTCAGTACTTGGGAGACTGAGACGGGAGAATCACAGGTTCAAAGCTAGCCTCAGCAATTTAGCAGGACTCTAGCAATGAGACCCTGTTTCCAAATAAAAAAATAAAATAGGGCTGGGAGTATAACTCAGAGGTAGAATGCCCCTGGGTTCAATCCCCAGCACCACAAAAACAAACAAACAAACAAGAAAAGTACAAACAATAATGAATGCAGGCAAGGATGTGGGGAAATGGGAACTCTTATACACTGTTGACGGGATTGCAAGTTAGCACAGCTGCTATGGAGATCAGTATGGAGCTTTCTCGGAAGACTAGAAATGGAATCACCATATGACCCAGATAGACTACTCCTTGGTCTCTTTCCAGAAGAATTAAAGTCAGAATACTCTAACGATACATGCATACCTGTTTTTAGCAATATAATTCACAGTAGCATCTTATTTTTTCTGCATAGCACAGTAACTTGTAATTATATATGTATTTCTGTGTTTGCATATTGCCTGTAAGCTACATGAGGACAGATAACACATCTGTTTGGGCATCACTCCACAGCTAACACCAAGCTCAACACCTGGTGCAGAGTAGGAAGCCAGCAGATGTTTGTAGAATGAACAATGAACACATCCATTGATCCACCTCCCTACAGAACATTTCCACCCCGGGTGCTCACACCTCCTCAAAACCAAAGCCATCATTTCCCCACAAGCCCACTGCTGCACTTTCTCCCCAGTCTTTAAGAATGACACCACCACAGACCTTTCGCCCTCATCAGAAAACCAGGTCCCCTCACCCCTCCTACATCCAGCTGGTCAGCGTGTCTTACCAATGCCACACCTGGGACAGCTCTCGCTTCTCTATCCCTTCCTGCCTGGGCTGCTGCCACTGTGGTTCAAGACCTCGTCCCCTCTTACTTTGCTTACTACAGTTGGTTTCAAAATGGCTCCCAGCACATAAAGTTAATATCCTCCAGCCATCTCCATCCTCCTCATTGACCCAAGACTGTGACCCTAAGATACAAATCTCGTGGTGTTGTATCCTCCCCACCCCCTCTCAGCACAGATGAGCGGGGCTCCTGTTACATTTTCTACCTTTCCACATCCATTTTCCCTTCTTGAGTCTGTTTCTGGATTCAGAGTGTAGTTGCAGCAGCTGGAAGTCCAAGGAGACCCTCTAAAGATGCCTGAGCTTCTGGGACAAGTTTGAAAGAGGCATGAGCTGTGAAGGAGAGCAAAGAGAACATGCCCCAGAAGCTGCTGAAGACATTTATCTCGCTCTTTCCATTGCACCTTGATTGAATGTTCAAAGCATGAAGTGCAAGTTAACATTTCTCAAATTCTGTTCACTTTGGTCCTCTGGAAAGCGGATGGATTTGGGAGTCATGTAGACCTTAGATGAATCCCAGCTTGGCTTCTTGTAGCTCCAAAAACTGAACAAGTTATTTCACCTCTTAGAGTGTCTTTTTTGTCATCTAAAATGAGAAAAGACCATCCTCATGGGACTGGTAGATATCAGAGCAGAGACAGTCAGCACCACACCTGGCACAAGGGGAACCCACTTTCCAAAAGAGGCATCTCATAGTACACACCTCTTTCTCTTTTTTCTTTATTTTCCTTCCTCCTCCTCCTCCTTTTCCTCCTCCTCCTCTCCCTCCCCCACTCCTTCTCCTCTTCCTCCTCCTCCTCTAGCTCTAAAATTCTGTTATCATGGTGCCGACAGAAGCCTGTGTATGATTCTTTCTAGAGAATTGACTATCTCTTTTGCTTCCCCGTGGAATAGACTTTAGTGTTTAGCATCTGAAAATACCCAAAATGACCTCCAAGGGGAAAAGTCCTCTGTTTTCAGTCAAGTGTTTTTATACCCAGCTATATACCAACACCACCAAACAAGAATTTCCAGTGGGAATTAGGACTGCACTTTGAAGGTCTCTTTCTCTCTCTTTCTTCTCTCCCTCCCCCCTCCCCAAATCAAGGAGTCTCTCCTTGGTTTTTTGTTCTGGCAAAGTCACGTAGGGCCATGATGCATATGTGGTTTTCCACAAGACCCCCAGCTCTTCAGGAACAGGGGCTAACACTATGTTACTGATGTTATTATTGTCCACACCCAGCAGAGAGCCTGGGAGTGTCGGGCTGCTACACAGATCACTTCCTGCCTCGTGCCATCTCTTCTTGTCAAAAGTGCCTCTGTGGCTCGCTCCTCTGAAGTGGTCAGCAGGCGCCATTCTGCTGTCTGATGCACTCACGGCGTAGAGTTGTGGTATTTGTCTGGGTGGTTTTTCATTGTGGCGTTTTCGAGAAATTCAGAATCACTGTGAAGTTTCTGCAGACTTGAGTTTTTCCAGAACTTTGGATGCTATTTCTTGAGTTTCTAAAACCTATCAGACACCAATGTTTTTATTTAAGAAGAGAAAACCAGAGCCGGGCATGGTGGTACACACTTGTAACCCTAGTACTTGGGAGGCTGAGACCGGAGGATCACAGGTTCGTGGCCAGCCTCAACTACTTAGTGAGGCCCTCCACGACTTAGTGAGAACCTATTTCAAAATAAAAGAATAAAATAGGACTGGGGGTGTAGCCCAGAGGTAGAATGCCCCTGGGTTCCAACCCCAGTACCACAAAAAAAATAAAAAATAATAATTAATAAATAATAAAAAAAGAAAACCAAAATACCTCAGATAAATTTTATATGATTTATGGTTAGGCTATTTATTGTCCCAATAAGTAAGATAATAGTAATATAAATATAAATATCTTAGTGTTGATAGTAAACTACTGTTATTTATTTATTTATTTATTTATTTATTTATTTATTTATTTAGGTACTGGGGATTGGACCCAGAGGCATTCTACCTCCAAGCTATCCCCCCAGCCCTCTTACATTTTTTTTTTATTTTGAAACAACATCTCACCAAGTTGCTGTGAGTCTCACTAAGTTGCTGAGGCTGGCCTCGAACCTCCTGTTTCAGCCTCCCAAGTAATGGGATTATAGGCATGTAATTACACCATGTCCAGCTACTGTTTTTGAATAGAATTAGGTCTAGAACAAGGTTTTCCTCCCCTAGATCATTACTGGAAATATCAGTGATTCTTAGATGTGTTTGGCCGAGAATGATTTCAGTAATTTGTTGTCACAAGGTGAAAAATGGAAGGATAAATGGTAGAGCGCTGTTGCGAAAGCAATAGCTGATAATGTTTGGAAGGAATGATGAACAGCTCCACTCAGAAAACTCAAAACAAATAGGCAGTTCTTCCCTCTCCCAGCTTTCCTGAAAACAAATCAGAATTTATACATAGGCAGGGGCTGGGCGCGGTGGCGCACACTTGTAATCCCAGTACTTGGGAGGCGGAGAACGGAGGATCCGGGTTCGCGGCCAGCCTCAGCTACTTAGTGAGACCCTCCGCAACTTCGTGACACCCGATTTCAAAATAAAGGATAAAAAATAGGACTGGGGGTGTAGCTCAGAGGTAGAGTACTCCTGGGTTCCATCCCTGGTACCGCAAAAAAACAAACAAAAAAAAATAATTTATACATAGGCAGTAGCTGCCCTCACCCCTTTTGCAAGCAGGATGTACAAGTTGATGGGGCAGAATGTCTGCCAGGGGAATCTCAACCACAAACAGGAGTAAACAATCAGTCACCAACTGTTTGAGGAAAATTAATGGTGTGAAACAAAATGGTCTTAACAAATGGAAGAGTTTACACTTGAAGAAACAGAGTTAATAACGCAAACAGAACCAAGCATTAGAAGTTCATGGCACTTAAACACATCCCTTCGTAAGGTTTTTTTCTTCTGTAGCCTATGTGATGAGTGAGATTGAAGTTTCTGCATACTTCCAGGGACATACCCAGGGTTATGCAAAATGTCCAGAAAGCTAGTTATAACTCTATCCTGTTCTTTTCCACTGAGGAACTCGCATCAGAATGCAAGCGAGAGGAGGTAGCCCCCCTCTAAGCAGCGCTGCCTATCAGAATGCTTAGTTGCAAAAGTTGGACCTACTTCAAGAGAAGGAAAACCTCTGGGGGGGCAGCACGGGCAGCAGGTTAACAGGTTCTTTCCACCTCTGCATGAGAATTTGACCTTGGGTTAATTCTCGGACTCTGTTCCCCTGGAAACCTGATAAAAATTGCAGAGTTACTAGGCAACATTGCTTACAGTGAGAATGAGCCCAGAATGGGAAATTACATCTGGCCTGGTAGAACTGGAGACACTTGATAAAGATCCAGAGCCTTGGGCTTCCCTGACTCCATCCACTCTTGTGTCTTTTTTTTTTTTTTTTTTTTTTTTTGCGGTACCAGGGATTGAACCCAAGGGCTTTGTACCTCCGAGCTACATCCCCAGCCCTATTTTTTTATACTTTATTTTGAAACTGGGTCTCATGAAGTTGTGGAGGCCTCACTAAGTAGCTGAGGCTGGCCATGAACCCGGATCCTCTGGTCTCCGCCTCCCAAGTACTGGAATTATAAGCGTGCGCCACCACGCCCGGCTGGCTGTGTCCTTAGAAGGGACTTCGGAAGCTAATTCTACAGAGTTGTTACAGGAGATATTCGGATTTGTAAACCAGGGTAGCTCCCTCAACTACCCAAGCGGACCTCATCTCTTGCACCTGAGTGTCCCCTGGGCAGCAGATGGCCCCTGGATGGTGGGGTAGACTGCTACAAGGATGCCAGCTGAAAGGAATGTCTAGTGTCTTGCTAGGCCAAATGTGGCCTTGGAGAGCTGCATGAGTCAAAATATTTAGTAGAGCTTAAGAAGACTCTGGTAGTCATTGAAGACAGAGAGCCAGGCTTCCAGGCCACACACCTGGAACAGTGCCCAACTCACACCTCAGGACTGCTCAGCAGAGATCGCTCAGCTACTAGGACTGGGCACAAAGACCTCTATAACACTGCCCCTGAATGTCTCTGTCACCCCCCTTATCAACTCACTTGCCCCCTGTGTCACATTACTTGCTTTCAAATGTTATGTCTGCACCCTCGCAAGAGAGGCTGGGAAGTTGGATTTCTGTCCTGGAGAACCATGAGCTCATAATATAGGAAATTCTCCAAACACAGTAATGTCATTTCTGGGCAGCTCAAAAAGGTGACAAAAGTCTGCTACACTCTTCAAGTTTACTGTTTTGTTTTGCTTTGTTTTTAACAAGACACAAGTGCATCATTTACTCAGTTCAGTTCTTTTGACCATTATTAACTAGACAAGTGATAGCTGCTTGGCTTATACCCACAGCTGAGAACCAAAATGGTGCCCAACATAAGGATGCCCCAAGCCAACACCCCAGAAGCCTCGATAGCCAGAAGGAGCAGAGAGAAATAGTTCCTGGCAACTGATCAGGGGTCCCGAATGCCTTCTCCCAGGTGAAGGGTGCTACTTTCTGCTCTTTCAGAGGGACTGATCATGACCAGCTCATTTTGCAGTACCCCAAAAGACTCAGCCCAGGGCTAGTGAGTCTGCAGAAATTCAGAGCTCCTGAATAAACAGGGACATACTAGAGTGAGAAGACCAGTTATTAGACCTGTTTTCTGCAGGACAGTATATGGGGTTTTGTGGACTGGTCCAGAAGCCCACATTATATAAATGGTTTCTTTTTTTTTTTTTTTGCGGTACCGGGGATTGAACGCAGGGGCGTTCTACCTCCGCGCTACGCCCCCGGCCCTATTTTTTTTTTATACTTTATTTTGAAACCGGGTCTCACGAAGTTGCGGAGGCCTCCGTAAGGAGAGAGAGAGAGAGAGAGAGAGAGAGAGAGAGACAGGGAGAGAGAGAGAGAGAGAGCTGAGGCTGGCCACGAACCCGGATCCTCCAGTCTCTGCCTCCCAAAGTACTGGGATTACAAGCGTGCGCCACCATGCCCGGCCTATATAAATGGTTTCTAAGAGAAAAAAAAAATGCATTCTAAGTTCAAGATCACTGACTTAAGAGATAAGGGTTTAAAATATGACCCACTTGTAACTTGAGCATTGCCACAACTGGCTTCATCTGGCCAGGTAAAAATAATTCTAATCCCAATATGTTTCAAACTACAAGTTACAGTTCACGAACAGGCCATTAAGTCAATGTAATGCAGAGGTTAGCAAATAATGCCCACAGGCCAAATCTGGCCGATTGCCTGTTTTTATACATAAAGTTTTATTGGAACATGGCCACACCCATTTGTTTGCCTACTATTTATGTCTGCTCTTCCATAGTGGCAGAGTTGATTTATTGCAACAGAGACTTTAAGGTCCCCAAAGCTGCAAGTACTATTTGGCCTTTTCCTGAAAAAATGTGCTGACATGGATGTGGATTGTAACTTTCATTTTTTAAAAATAATCTAGAGTGGAAATTTAAAATACCATGTTCTTTTGCATAAGGTAAGGTAAGTATATTCATGAAACTTGCCCAAGGTTATAAGTTAACTTGCCCAAGGTCAGGTAGCCAAAGTTGGAGAACTAGGACCTGCACCCTTGGAGTCAAGCCCTGGACTGTACTCATATTTATGAAGCCCTTGTGCTGTCCTGGAAGATGTGTTTAGAAAAATACTAATATTTGAAGGTATTATCTCAGCCAGGCATAGTGGCACACGCCTGTCATCTTAGTACTTGGGAGGCTGAGACAGAAGGATCACAGGTTAGAGGACAGTCACAGCAACTTAACAAGACTCTCAGCAACCTAGCAAGACCCTATTTCAAAATAACAAATAAGCCGAGAGGTTTAAACAGGAGGGTCATAGGTTCGCGGCCAGCCTAAGCTACTTAGTGAGGCCCTCCGCAACTTAGTGAGACCCTGTTTCAATATAAAGAATAAAAAATAGGGCTGGGAGGAGGTAGAATGCCCTTGGGTTCAATCCCCAGTTCTGCAAAACAAAATAAAAAATAAAGCTGGGCGTGGTGGCATACGCTTGTAATCCTAGTACTTGGGAGGCTGAGTCCAGAGGATCCGGGTTTACAGCCAGCCTCAGCTACTTAGTGAGGCCCTCCGCAACTTAGTGAGACCCTGTTTCAAAATAAAGAATAAAAAATAAGGCTGGGGGTGTATCTCAGAAGTAGAATGCCCCTGGGTTCAATCCCCAGTACCGCAAAAAAATAAAATAAAATAAATAAAAATAAAAAATAAAATAGGTCTCGGGGTGTAGCTCAGAAGTAGAATGCCCTTGGGTACTAGGGTTCAATTTCTAGTGCCACAAGGGAAAAAAAGAAAAAGAAAAATGAAAACCTCATCTCCGATGCTAAGAATTTCTTTTATAATCTTCATGAATGTTTATAGGACAAAAAAACCCAAATACATTTATTAAACAAAATGTGATAAATACAAAAAATAAAAATAAAAATGAAATCCCTCACAGTCCGTGCATGCAGTGGAAAGCACTACCTAAGGTACTTCCTCCAGTCTCAGTGTTCCGTGTATACGCCAAAGATTGTTGACTCTTTCCCAATATAGGGACCAGAGGGTACATGTAGTTTTACTGATCCATTTCATTGACAAGGCTTCGAAAGCATGACTTTTTAATGGACTGTTGTATCATTAGCCGTGGAATTTGAGGTCATGAGAAATCTTGGAACGGAGGAAGTTCACTTGAGTCACATTGATGACAGCTGAGGTCTGGAGGGATCAGAGTCCTCGTCTAGAGTGAGGAGCACATTTGTAGGGGACTTGCCAGCGGTGCCTCAGGGCCTTGGCACAGGCTCTGCTGCTTCTTGGACACTTTCCCCTCTGTGCCATCATTCAGCTCGTCCCTTGGTTCATCCTTCAAGATTCATCTTGGGTATCCTCCCCCTCCAGGAGCCTTTCCCACCCCCAGAGGCTGCAGTAAGTGACCAGGACCTAGCTCAGTGCAGGGCGTACAACAAGTGCTCAGTAAATAACATTTGCAGAGCTGAACAGAGCTGCATCTGAAGCCTAGGTATTCTGGATCCTGGTCCGGAGAACCATGTTGCCAGACTCAGGCAGCGCTCGGCTTGGTGCTGGCTATACCGCGCATGTGCCATGTGACCTCCAGGCCTCAGGTGTAAACAAGACATAATAATCCCTAATCCATGGGGTTGTTTCAATATCTAATGAACTAATGTAAGCACCATGCAGGGTACTGACACATGCAGACGATCCATCGATGGCAGGGACTATTCTCTACCCCTTAATCCACACTGACCCTGCTTAGATACCGCCAGAGGTTTTGATCAGCACTTACTATGTGACAGGCCCACTCTCCATACTTGATGTGTATTAATGATTGGTTCCTCGCAGCACCCCTTGAGGCAGGAGCTAGTCTCATCTCTTCCCATTTTGCAGCTGAGAAACTGAGATGCAGCAAGGCTAAGTAGGTCGCCCACGATCATGCGCATTTGGGCAGGTGTGACCGATGCTGGGTGACTGAGGGAAGGCTGTTGTGGACCACAGGGACAGAATGGGCACCAGTGGGGGCAAGAAGGTTTGAGACCAGAGAAAGGAGATCTTGCCCAGGAGACGCCGTGGATGTAGCAACAGACCTGGCCGGAGAAAGGCTCGCTGAGCTGTCGGGACTTCCTCATTGGAGCACTGACGGGGTCAGAGGGCGCTGAGCAGGGAGGGGACGACTCAGACCTGAGTAGAGACATCCACTGAGCTCCCTGCAGAGGTGAAGGGATGGTGCTGGAAGGGGCTGCACCTTGATGAGTATCTGCCCTGTGCCGTTGCATACGTGTGAGGCGCTGTCCACCCAGACTTCAGCTTAATCTCACCTCAATCTTGCAAAGCTAGGAACGTCCTCATCCACGGCGAGAAAATTAAATCTTTTTTGTTGTTGTTGTTTTGGAACTCAGGGACATTCTACCTCCGCGCTATACCCCCAGCCCTATTTCATTCTTTGTGTGTGTGTGTGTGTGGTACCAGGGATTGAACCCAGGAGCTTCTACCTCCAAGCTTCACCCCCAGCCCTATTTTTTATTCTTTATTTTGAAACAGCGTCTCACTAAGTTGCAGAGGGCCTCACTAAATTGCTGAGTCTGGTATTGAACCTGTGATCCTCCTGTCTCAGCCTCCCAAGTCCTGGGATTACAAGCATGCACCACCACACCCAGTGAGAAAATTAAATCTTTGACCCTAAATTGCTGGTTGGTAGGGAAATGCTATTCGGAAGCTAAGGATCTTCATAGCACATCAATTTTATCTCGGGGTTTTAAAAATTGATGAAGAATAATTCTATCTATATGTGGGATACAATGCAATATTTCAATACATGTATCCATCATGCATTCCTTAGACAAGAGGAATAAGGCCGGGCGTGGTGGCACACACTTGCAATCCCAGTACTTTGGGAGGCGGAGACTGGAGGATCTGGGTTCGCGGCCAGCCTCAGCTCTCTCTCTCTCTCTCTCTCTCTCTCTCTACCTCTACCTAGTGAGGCCCTCCGCAACTTCATGAGACCCGGTTTCAAAATAAAGTATAAAAAATAGGGCCGGGGGTGTAGCGCGGAGGTAGAACGCTCCTGGGTTCAATCCCCAGTACCGCAAAAAAAAAAAAAAAAAAAAAAAGGAGGAATAAGTTTTGGAGACCTTTTTTTATTCTGGAGCCAGACTACCTGGGTTAATATCCTGGCTCTAACACTCATTACCTGTGTGACCTTGAACAAGTTACTTAACCACTCTGAGCCTGGCTTTCCTTATCTGTATAACAAAAGATTATCATAGACTCTACTTCAGAGGATTGTTATGAAGCTATTATGTGTTAATATGTTTAAGGCACCTAAACTCAGCACACATTAGGCTATTTAAAATAATGGCCATTATTCTTCTCACTGCCGTGGTGCGTAACACCTGGCCGCGTATGATAACAGGGCCTCTCAGAGGCGAGTGGTTTCAATCGCCCGAGATCTTGTTAACATGCAGATTCTATTCATTAGGCCCGAGGACAGGGCCTGAGAGTCTTCATTTCTAATAAGCTCCAGGTGCTGCTGCTGTCCTTGGACAGCGCTGTGAATAACAAGGTGTTTGTTCTAGTTTTTTGTGTATGTGTCTTTATTCCCCAACCTATACCAGCTTCCATTTTTAAGTTACATAAAGGCAAGAAATAAGCACCTGTAGTAATTTTTGTCCCCCTGGTAGAGCCGAGCTCCTAATAGCTGCCTAGTAAACATTTCCCAGCCTCGCAGGACCTCCACTCTCCTTACCTGGCGAGCCCCCTGCAATTTATTGAAATGAATTGGTCCCCAAGGAGGCCAGGCGTGGCCGGCTGCGCGCTCTCAGGCCTGGGAGCAGCCGCCACCAGGGGCAGCTCGGAGCATACAAATTTAATGATCACGCACAGCCTAACAAGGTGACCCGGCTCCTCTTACATGGCTCAGGGATGGCAAATTAGTGACAAGCTGTGCGAGGGAAAGGCGGGGGCAGGAGGTGACAGGTGTGGTCCCCGGAGAGAGCAACGGGCACATCCTGAGTTTCAGCAGCTTCAGGGCCATCAAACACCACCAGCCTCCGGGTTTTGTCACAAAGCCTCCACTCAGTCTCTGGGGAATATTTTTCCCACCCAAGGGGGCGAGATCACTCCTGGCTACAGGTGACATGCTGAGGGACTCACATTGAAGAACAGTGACCCCCTGGCCACACACACACACACGCGCACACACACACACACACACACACACACACACGCAGGTTCCATCTGACCAACTACATGCACCATACTGGTTTGTTTTAATATCTCGCTCTTTTCTGAATCCCACCGAACTGTCACAGCCATCTGGTCTAGTCTAACACCAGCTTCTCTTTATTTTATGGGAAAAGGAAAGAAAACCTTACTTGCATGACAAAGACGGAGGAACTAGAGCCACCCTGTCCAGGACAGTGACCACAAGCCACGTGTGGCTATTTTAATTAATTAATTAATTATTCTCAGGTACTGGGGATTGAACCCATGGGCATTCTCCAAACTATACCCCCAGCCCTATTTTTTATTCTTTATTTTGAAACAGGGTCTCACTAAGTAGCTGAGGCTGGTCACGAATCCGGATCCTCCTGTCTCAGCCTCCCAAGTACTGGGATTACAAGCGTGCACCACCACGCCTCGTTGCTATTTTAATTTAAATGGGTTGAAACTAAAGAAAGGCAAGCTTCGATTCCTCAGTCTCACTAGTCTCACGTCAAATGCTCCAGAGCCACATGCGGCCGGGCCCACGGTTCTTGTGTTGGACAGCACAGACAGAGCGCATGTGTGTCACCACAGAAACTCATACTGGACAGCGCTGAGCCAGGGACTCAGTGCAGGCCGTGGCCCCTTTAGGAAAACAAAAGTGGAAGCCAGCCCTCCCGAAGCAGCCCGGAAGAGTCACTGCAGGCACCAGGGGTCCGCCCTCCTACAGAAGCACAGGCCGTGTTCCCATGCTTTGATCATCTTAGAGCCTAGTTCGTTCCTTCCTTCCTTCCTTCCTTCCTTCCTTCCTTCCTACTTTCCTTCCTTCCTTCCTTCTTTCCTTCCTTCTTTCCTTCCTTCCTTCCTTCCTTCCTTCCTTCCATGTATTTATTTATTGGTACTGGGGTTGAACCCAGGGGCATTCTACCTCCAAGCAATACCCCCAGCCCTATTTTATTTCTTGTCTGGAAATAGGGTCTCAGTAGGTTGCTGAAGGTCTCACTAAGTTCCTGAAGCTAACCACGAAACCTGTGATCCTCCTCTCTGATCCTCTTGTCTCAGCCTCCCAAGTACTGGGTACTGGGATGACAGACGTGTGCCACTTAGAGCTGAGTTTCATAAATCTGCTGTCATTATTATCGCCATCAAGGTTTGCCAGGTATTTACTACACACCAGGCTCTCTCATAAGTGCACTAGCTCGTCAAGTGCTCACAAGAATTGTATGAGTCTGTTGGCATCATTTTCTGCCATTGCTATCCCGATCTTGCTGATGAGGAACTCGGGCTCAGAGAGGTGATGTGGCTTGCCTGGGTGTCACAGCTAGTTGGGGGCAGAGCTGGGATGCAAACGCAGGAGGCTTGAGTCCTGAGCTCCTTCCCTATCAATGCCACACCCAGGGGATGGGAAGGACCCTGGGCATAAGGATTACCTGTGAAAGTTAAAATCTTAAAAACCAACCAAGTGCAGTGGTGCACACCTGTAATCCCAGGACTTGGGAGGCTGAGATAGGAGGATCACAGGTTTGAGGACAGCCTCAGGAACTTAGTGAAGCCCTCAGCAACTTAGTGAGACTCTGTTTCAAAATAAAAAACTAAAAAAATAAGGCTGGGGTGTAGCTCATAGAATACCCCTAGGTTCAATCCCCAGTATCTCGAAAAAAAAAAAAAGTCTGTGGCCAAGAGCGCTCTTACTTTAGTATACTTAATATGCTTCCCCTCCCTCTTCCTTTTTCTTTCTAGTTTTTTCCCTGCCTAAGGCCTCAACAAATATTGCTAATATAAATTTAAAAAGCTGGGCGTGGTAATGCACACTTGTAATCCCAGTACTTGGGAGGCAGAGACTGGAGGATTGCAGGTTCGCAGCCAGCCTCAGCTACTTAGTGAGGCCCTCAACAACTTAGTGAGACCCTGTTTCAAAAATAAAGAATAAAAAATAGGGCTGGGGGTGTATCTCAGAGGTGGAATACCCCTAGGTTCAATCCCCAGTACTGCAAAAATAAATAAATAAATAAATAAACAAACAAAACAATGATAATAAAATCACTTCATCCGATTGGACAACAGTTAAAAACCTTTGGGAAGTTTGTTAGCCTCTTAAACAAATTTCCATAATAGGTAAACATAGAATCTGTGAGTTTTATTTTTATTTTATTTTAACTAATAATTAGAGTTAGTGGGCATGGATTTAATATTTTGTTACATGTATACATTATGGAATGATTAAATCAGGCTAATTATCATGTCCATCATCTCAAATATTTGTTGTTTTTTCAGTGTGAGAACATTTAAAATTGTCTCTTTTAGCAAATTTGAAATGCATAAGACTTTTGTGTGTGGAGATGGAACCCAGGGACATTCTACTTCCAAGCTACATACTCCCAGCCCTATTTTATTTATCCTGAAACAGTGTCTTGCTAAGTTGCTGACTCTGGCCTTGAACCTGTGATCCTCCTGTCTCAGTCTCCCAAGTACTGGCATTGCCAGCATGTGCCGCCACACCCAGCTTATAATACATTAATATTAACTACAGTCTCTATGCTGTGCAATAGAACACCATTCCTCCTGCCTAACCGGATAGCATTTTCTACCTGTTGACCACCCTCTCCCTCTCCCTGTTCACCCCGCGGCCACCTCTCCTCACCACTGTTCTCGGCTCTACCTCCATGAAGAACCCACCTCTTAAGTCTTTACCAAACTATTATTTGAGCTTTCTGGTTTTTTTATTTTACTTAAATTTTTTCACTATTTTTTTATTAGTAAGCATGTGTATCAGTTATTCACTCCTTCATTCATGCATGCAGTAAGTACCTGGTGTAAGTATAATAACAGTAAGAGCTGATGTTCATCAAATTCTTTTTTTTTTTTTTTTTTTTGCGGTACCGGGGATTGAACGCAGGGGCGTTCTACCTCCGCGCTACACCCCTGGCCCTATTTTTTTATACTTTATTTTGAAACCGGGTCTCACGAAGTTGTGGAGGGCCTCACTAGGTAGAGAGAGAGAGAGAGACAAGGAGAGAGAGAGAGAGAGAGAGAGAGAGCGAGCTGAGGCTGGCCGCAAACCCAGATCCTCCGGTCTCTGCCTCCCAAAGTACTGGGATTACAAGCGTGCGCCACCACGCCCGGCTTCAAATTCTTAAATGTATCAGGCTCCATTCTAAGCACTTGACATGAATTAAGTCACAGGTCCCTCACGCTGACCCACGAGGCAGGTATTCTTATTGTCATCCCCATTTTGTAGATGGGGAAAGGGAGGCAGGGGGCGGGCAGTTTGCTCAAGGTTGCAGTGCGCAGAAGCGAGGGCGCAGGGGTTCAAGTGAGTTCTTGCAGCCTGGCTCCAGAGCTCACTCCCCTAACTGGGACATTTACTGCTCAGTGTCAGGACCCCAGGAGGCCGCATGTGGCTCCTGCCTCACACAACTAGAATGGAGGGAAGAAATGCAAAGTGTATTTGCAGCTGGTGCTGGCGGAGGAGGGAGATCAGGGAAGGCTCCAGGAGGAAATGTCAAGATGCATGGGGTGCAGAGGACATGCACCAGCCTAGCAGGATTAGTTTAGGAGCCGGGCTGACCCTCAGCAGAGGTGCAGCTGTTTAACCAGTTGTTAAAATGCTGCATGAATTAGTAAAAAGCCACTCCCCGAGTGCCTCTGTCCCCATTGACGTCCCTCATCCTGTAACTGCAGCTTGGCACCCAGCCCTATAGGGGCCTCCAGGGTGCCCTGTGTGCATGGAGGTCCCAGGAGCTGGTTGGTCCCTGGTCTGGCTGGTAGTTAAATGTTTAGAACATTATCCCTGAGTTGGAAGTGGGGGGGGGGGCTGTGGCCTGGGGGCGTACGTGGGGCCTTTGTGCCTTTGACGGCCTTTGGTGAATAACTAACAGCTGTTGAGCACCAGCCTGTGCCAGGCCCTGGGACAAGAGCTTTTCCAGATTTCGTCCTTAAACATCCCAGTCCCCCCCACTCCAGAGATACCGCTCCTCTGCCTGGTTTCCAGATGAGAAGAGCGAGAAGTTCAAGGACTTGCCCAAGGTCACAGGACTAAACTAGCAAGCGGCTGGGCTGGACATTGTGTCCTAACACTGTGATTCCAGAGCTCCAGTCCCCTTGGCCACCTCCCCGGGCCCCACCGCTGCTCCGGCCTTATGTGTTGGCTTCCGTGTCTGCCTCTGCTGCCAAGCTTGGAGCTGTCACAGCAGGGACTGGGCCTTGATCACCTCTCGCCCTCCCTGGCAGCTGGTCAGGGCCTGGCACCAGTGGGTAGGAGATGGAAAGATCAGCTGGGGCCAAGCAGCAGGGGGTGGAGCAGGAGGGGTGTGGGAAGCTGTTAGAAGATTCCTGCGAGATTCCCATAGAGAGATAACAAGCCCCTGGGGTGGAGTACCATCCTCTGTGTCCCCCAGGGAGACACGTCACCAGCCAGCCTCCTCCCTTCTCTTCAGTGGTCCCAAGGGAAGTCACATGGCCTCCCAGGATTTGGGGCTCTTTCTCATTTGCCTGGAACTGGCAGCCTCCGGCATGCTCTGTGTTTGGGGTCTGGGTCTCTATGAACACTCAGGGGGGAAAAAATCTTTAAAAAAAAAAGAAGGAAAAAGAAAGAAAAAAAAGATTTGCAAAAATGAGCCCTCAAAACCACCCAGTGCAAACTGAGAACTGGCAGCACATCAGGGCCACATAGGAGCCTGAATGCCCCAGAGCAGAGGCCTGCAGAGAGAGCGCGTTCTCTGAGCGCATCCCGCTTTGGAAACATCTGCCTTTGTGCCAAGTTTCTACTGTGTGTGTGTGTGTGTGTGTGTGTGTGTGTGTGTGTGTGTGTGTGGTACTGGGGATTAAACCCAGGGGCATTCTACCTCTGAGCTACACCCCCAGCCTGATTTTATTTTTTATTTGGAAACAGAGTTACGCTAAGTTGCTGAGGCTGGCCTCGAACCTGCGATCCTTCTGTCTCAGCCTCCCAAGTACTGGGATTATAAGTATGCACCACCATGCCTGGCTTTCTACGTCTTCTTTTTTTAATCCTTTCAGAAATAGTGATATTGAGAGCAGCCAGTACATCGCCGGTTTCTCATGTTATGGAAAGTGGCCCCGGCAGTGAATCTGCTCACCTGCCCAGTAGACCCAGTTCTGAGTTGATTTTGCATTCTTCAAAGTCTGACTTCACAAAGAGTCTGCTCGTCTACAGTTTTCTGAGGTTTTTATTGATTTAATCACATTCTTTCCTCCTTCCATTTTGCCCTCCTCGTGGACTGCATCTTTTTTACAACTACAATGCGAGGTGCTACAGATTCACATTTTTAGACGGTTGTGGGTTTTTTTTTTTCCTGAAAAGGTATACATGCTCATTTTTTTAATTTTAGAAAACAGAAAAATAAAAGGAAAAAGATTAAAATTACCTACAATTCTGATACTCCAGAGGTAGCCAAAATTAGTATTCAGTGTATTTTCTTATCCTTTTTTAATACCAACAGAGAGGGCTTTGAACATAGTTGTACTGTATATCTATAGCTTTATATCTTTTTTATTTCACTTAATAGTACACCATAAGCATTTCCTAGCCCTGCGCTATAACATTCATGCACATCATTTTTAATGACTGCAAATTCTTCCACCTTCTGAATGTACCGTAATTTGCTTAATGGCTCCCGGGTTCCTGGTCATTTGGGTTGTTTCCAATTGGTGAATTGCTGTTCTTTTAAAACTACCCACGGTAGCCCAGCTAAAACATCTATGGAGAGGAAATGGATATAAAACGAGGAGCGGGTTTGAGAAGAGTAGCTGAGGGGTTAATTCATGGGGCCTCTGATCGCCAATGTGAGCAAGAAATTGTAGGAGGAGCCCGGTGTGGTGGCGCACCCCTGTAATCTCAATACGTGAGAGGCTGAGACAGGAGGATCACAGGTTGAAGGCCAGCCTCAGCAACTTAGTGAGGTGCTCAGCGACTTAGTGAGACCCTGTTTCCAAATGAATAAAAAGGGCTGGGGGTGTTGCTCAGAGGTAGAATGTCCTGGGTTCAATCCCTAGTACTAGGAAGGAAGGAAGGAAGGAAGGAAGGAAGGAAGGGCATGAGAGGCCAGGAGGAAGGCTTGCCCAGTTGTCCCCACACTCTTCCAAGGAGCAAGGCCTCGTGGGAAGTGCACAAGGGCGTGGCGCCCACCTGGCCTGCAGGGTTTCTTCCAACACTGTAAAGATGAGCATCTCTTGGAGCGAGCCTGTGCTGGCTCCAGGGATCTTCCACGCTTAGATCTTCCTCATCTCACAGCCAAGTTGGGAGACAGGAAGAGGAGCCAGGGTTGCTTTTCCCACCTCAAGAGACCGACTCTAGAAAAGCCAGGAGATTTGCCCTAAGTCCTGCAGTGAGTGGCTTCATTGAAACCAGGAGCTGCTCTGGGGACCCTTAGAAATCCCCACCCATCTTCCTGCACTGCGTTGCTTCTAGAATGAAGAGCGTTCCAACCTCATCAGAAAGCAAGTTTGACCTTGTTCTTAGTACGAAGTTCACCACGCGTGCACTTGACCAAGTCTATAGACGACGAGGACTCCACAGTCTGGGAGGCGTTTATTTGGTGGCTGTGCTTGCTCATTTATAATTCTAAATTTAAATTTCTTATTCTGTATTATATTTACCCCATGTGCAAAAAAAAAAAAAAATCCCCTGTGCACAAAAAAATATCCCCCGTGCAGGCTTCCTTAGTTCTTTCTCAGTGGCAGGAGGCATTCGGCCAAAATTCATTCTGTCAGGCTCAGGCCTGCCCAGGAATTTAGGCCAAGAGAGAAGCTGGTGAAAGAAGGTGGATATCTTCCCAAGCTTCCTTTTCTCCTCGCTGCCAAGTTCAAAGTGCAAGGCTGGAGCAAGCCCTTTGCAGTTCCTATCATGCTGCTATTAGTCTCTTACACAGGATCCTTCCTTCCATGGCCAGTCCCCAGACCCTGGGCAGCAATTTGTGGAAGGAACATTTTTCTGCATGGAAAAGGGAGCCTGTATGTGGGCAGAACCCCAAACCAGCTTGTTGAAAACACCAGCACTCACTGCAGTGTCCATGACCTCTGCAGCCAGAGGTGCAGAGGTGCCACCTGCTTCGGACCCCAGAGCACTTTGCAAGAACATCCCACAAGGCACTTCTCATGGTCAGTCTTGCAGTCTAGTCCTCTGCCTCCTTCCTCAGTGACCACTTGAAGCCCAATCCACTAATCAGACATCAGGAGCTAACAAGTCTGCAGATATAACCAAGGCAGGCAGACGTTTTGCAATTAGAGTTGCCCTGGAAAGTCGGGCTTGTGTGGCCACACTAAACCCCCATGCTAGCTTGGACACTGGGAACCAGGTTTGAAATCCTTGTGTCCTCCATGAACTCAACAGAGACGCCCTGCTCTAGGGAGATGGTGGATAAATAGGGAACCAGTGAAGTGCTCAATCTGCTCCAAGTGGCTCTCCCTGTTCACATGTTTATCATTTCTCAGGTTCTTCTCCACCATGTCTCCTATCCTCTCTTCTTCAGCTGCTCCAATGCACATAGAATCCCTCCAAATTGCCCTGAATTTCCTCTGCCTGGGTGTGTGTGTGTGTGTGTGTGTGTGTGTGTGTGTGTGTGTGTGGGTGTGGGTGGGTGTGAGACTGGGAATCGAACCCAGGGGTGTTCTACCACTGACCTACACCCTCAGCGCCATTTTATTTTTTATTTTGACACAGGGTCTCACTAAGTTGCTGAGGGCCTCGATAAGTTGCTGAGGCTGGCCGCGAACCTGCAATCCTCCTGTCTCAGCCTTCCAAGTACTGGTATTACATGCATGCGCCATCATATCCGGCTGGCCTGCATGCGTTTTGTGAACCCTTTCCTCCTCCTTCTGAACTCAGGACAGCGTCTCCCAGCCCACTCCCCTCAGCAGTGGCACCTACGTCCACGTCTCATAGGTGTGCATTTCTTATAAAGCTTTCCCGAGGGAGGCATAATATCTTCTTTGCTCAGTCCTCTGTGGTATCACCAAGGGTAGAAGCCGGCACATAGCCGGGTCTTGTTTATTCATTTATCCATTCTATAAATGGATATTGATAGAGCATCAACCCCAGGCCAGGCAAAATGCTTGCCCTCGTGGAGCTTACATTCTACCAAAGGAGACAGAAAAGGAACAACTGCATAAATAATAAAATACCAGATACAGAGAAGTGGTATAAGGAGCAATAAAATGGGTACGCGAACCGGGGGCAAATGATGAGAGGTATTTTGGGTAGGATGGTCAGGGAAGGTTTCTCTAAGGAGGTAGCATTTGAGCAGAAACCTGAAGAAAGGGAGGGAGCCAGCCATGTGGAGATCTGAGGCTAGATCTTGCCAGGCAGAGAGAGCTGTGAGTGCAAAGGCCCGGGGGAGGAGCGTGTTGGGCATGTACAGGGACCAGCAGGGAGGCTGGAGAGAGAGAATGGCAAGAGTGGTAGGAGAGAAGTCCAACGTGGGCATGGTCAGCTCCTGCCGGCCTTTTAGGCATGCTTAAGATTTGGTTTCTGTTGCCTGAGTGGTGAGAAGTTCGGCAACAGTTTGTTAGATTGAATTCTTTAAGTCGAGTTGAATTAAACTAAAACACATTAAGTCTCATTAGGATAGACTGCAAACAGTTTCTGAACCATGCAAATCCTACGTCTGCCCTCATTACCTACAAACTCAAAAGCAAGAGGAACAACTGGAAAACCAATTGGTGTGTGAATTTGCCTGTTCTGGAACTAGCATAGCTTCCTAGATTGTTCCAAAAGCCTTTCGGCTGGTGCCACGTGTGCCAGTCCCTTCCCCATACACCAGGTTCACTGCAATGGCTGATCTGGGGCAGGAAGCGTCTGTACCAGAGAGGACCAGGCTCCCGGTGCCGGCCCATTGCTTTCGTTTCCCTTCTGTCTTTGAAGGCCGTGGGGATTTATTCTGGGCCCTTGGCAGAGTCATAGGTCTGACTTTTAACCCAGTTTTTACCCAAGCCTGGTTCTCATTAAATCTTAATTATGTAGAATTCCTACCCTTAATGCAACTGGAAATGAGCCACATTTTGCTATTTTTATCATTTTACTATTTCGGTGGATTATGCCCCAGAGTAAAGTGGGAAACACACCAGAGTTTAAGCTAATCACATTCACAGAATCCAAGCATACCTTCTCCAGTTCATTTAACAAATGCCCATTCATTCACTCAAAGAAAGTTGACCGAGGACCTGTAAGATATAGCAGAACGGCCAGGCATGGTGGCGTACGCCTGAAGTCACAGCACTTGGGAGGCTGAGACGAGGATCGCAGGTTTGAAACCAGACTCAGCAACTTAGTGAGACTGTCAGCAACCTAATGAGACCCAGTTTCCAAATAAAAAATAAAATAAGAGCCGGGCGTGGTGGCACACGCTTGTAATCCCAGTACTTGGGAGGCGGAGAACGGAGGATCCGGGTTCGCGGCCAGCCTCAGCTACTTAGTGAGGCCCTCCGCAACTTCGTGAGACCCGGTTTCAAAATAAAGGATAAAAAAAAATAGGGCCAGGGGTGTAGCTCGGAGGTAGAATACCCCTGGGTTCAATCCCCAGTACTGCAAACAAATTAATTAATTAATTAATTAATTAAAATAGGGCTGGGGATGTAACTCAGAGGTAGAACGCCCCTGGATTCAATCCCTGGCAACACACACACACACACACACACACACACACACACACACACACAAAGATATAGCAGAATACAGGGTACATCCCTGTTCTCATGAAGCCAGCAGTTCAGAGAGGAAAAATAACAGACCAGGAAATTAACATGAAGTGTGGCTTGAATAGTGACCACCTGAAATGTGCCACCATGTGCAAGTTTTGAGGGTACAAATATGAATAATTCATGCCCCCCAATGTAGTTGGGTGATGGTGAAGACATAAATTATGGCAAAAACACTATATAAATAGTAGTGTGCAGGGCCAGGCACAGTGGTGCATGCCTATAATCCCAGTACTTGAGATGCTGAGACAGGAGGATCACAGGTTCAAGGCCAGCCTTAACAACTTAGTGAGGCCCCTAGCAACCTAGCAAGACCCTGTTTCAAAACAAAAAATAAAATAGGGCAAGCAGTATAGCTCAGAGGTAGAATGCCCCTGGGTTTAATCCCCAATATTGTTAAAAATAGTAGTGTTCACAGAATTGTGCAGAATGCTATAGAGGGACAGGGGGATGCATGGCTGTGTTGTACATGATGTGAGGAGCTCTTGGGAACATTGCCCAGAGGAGGTGACATCTGATCACAATCTTGAAAGATAAGTAGGACTTTACTGGAGAGAGAGGGTGGAAAGAGAAAAGAAACAACAACAGAGAGAGAAAGAGAGAGAGAATGTTCCAGAAATGGCTGGTCGTTTGGTGTGAGCCAAGCACATTGGTGCCAAGCAGGTGTGGAGCGGACGCTTCAGAGAATGAAAACACGGACTGAGGCCAGTTAGTAAGCAGCCAGGCTAAGAAATGTGTCCATCAAAAGATGGACAGATTTCCACGTTAGCACATTCATCCTGACAATGCGGAAGGACTGAAGAGAGAAACAAGAATCAGGAGATGATTATGAAAATAATACAATTGTCTGATCTTTAAGTGAGTCTGTATGTATATTAAAAATTAGCCAATCCTGTAAATTTAGTGTGCTAGACTCTTAGGGTAGAGAGGGACTCTGAAAGTCACATAGTACAACCACCCATTGTATCTTTGAATCTCCCCTCCAGTGTCCTCCCCAGGAATTGTCCAGCCAAGGCCCTGGCCCTGAGGCCACAGAGCTCACAGTCCCAGCTTCAGAGAGCCACGACTCCTCTCAGTCTTTCTTACAGGGAGCAAAGTCTTGCTCTCTGGAGCTCCCACCACTAATCCAACTTTTGTTCCTCGGGCCTTACAGAACAAGTCCATTGCTAGTTCAGGTGCAACTTCTCAGTGCCCCAAAGCTGCTCTAACTCATGAGCACCTTCCATGTGCCAAGCAAGTGTGCAGGACACACGTATTACCCATTTCCAGAGTGGAACCTAGCGCTCGTTGGCCATGTGACTTGTTGAAATTTGACCATCGGCCCAGTTGCCTTGTAGCACCAAGACTAAAACCCAAAGCTGTCTGGATCTAGAGCCTGCACGCTCAGGAAGAGCTATCAATTTAACCCAACATTTAGTTAGCAGCTACTCCAATGAAATCCCCTGTCCTGGGTTTTGGGGGTTTTGTTTTTTGTTTTTTTTTTTTTTTGCAGTACTGGGGATCAAACCCAGAGGCATTCTACCTCCGAACTACATCCCCAGCCCTATTTTTTATTCTTTATTTTGAAACAGGGTCTCACTAAGTCGCGGAGGGCCTCACTAAGTAGCTGAGGCTGGCCGCAAACCTGCTGTCCTCCGGTCTCAGCCTCCCAAGTACTGGGAGTGTGTGCCCCCACTCCTGGCTTCCCTGTCCTGGATTTTAAAAAAGAAAGCAGAGCCGAAGATGAATCAGCATGGCTACTGGATCCCTGAGACCCCCATTCTAGGGATTTATACAGTGGGGTCAATACCCAAGGCTTGTAATTATACGTGTTTGGCTTTGGCTTGCAGTCTGGCTGTTACAGAAAAGGAAAATGATTTCTTTTCAGCCCATTGCACAGGTATGGTTCCCATTTACAGCACTGGGGCCAGCCCAGTGCAGGAGCTACCCCATAGAGTCCATGCCTGAGGAAACAGAGGTCTGCATGCAAGAAAGATACAGGCAGGGGATGTACCTAGAAAGGTGGAAGGCGTGCTATGGGTGTGTAAAATCAGATTTGAGTAAAAAGCAGTGTCAATTTGGACACATCCCAGTAATGAGCAGAGAGGAATATATAGCAAGACTGAGAGGCTAGAAACTGAATAAAAACAGTGGATGGGAAAAGTCTGCAGACGCAAGTTGTGCAGGGGGCACAAGTGCAGGAGTGCCCCTTTCAGCAGATTGTGGTATTGCTACAGTTGTCGCTGGAGGACCAGGAAATGGACAGTACCCCTGACATGCTATCTTTGCTATTTTCCCCTGAATCTAATATTGTGTTTTTCTTCATCTAATGTCTGGACTTATAACAATTTTTTTTTTTTTGGTGGTACTGGGGATTGAACCCAGGGGCATTCTACCTCCAAGCTACACCCCCAGCCCTATTTTTTATTCTTTATTTTGAAACAGGGTCTCACTAAGTTGCGGAGGCCTCACTAAGTAGCTGAGGCTGGCCGCGAACCTACGATCCTCCTGTCTCAGCCTCCCAAGTACTGGGATTATAAGCGATGGATGTAAGATTTACACCTGCAGAAGATTTACTCTTAGGTATCTTCGTCTACTTCAAGCATTGGACAGAGCCAAAATTGTTATAAGTCAGGCTGGGCGTGGTGGCGCACGCTTGTAATCCCCGTACTTGGGAGGCTGAGACAGGAGGATCGCAGGTTCGCCGTCAGCCTCAGCTACTTAGTGAGGCCTCCGCAACTTAGTGAGACCCTGTTTCAAAATAAACAATAAAAAAAATAGGGCTGGGGGTATAGCTCGGAGATAGAATGCCCCTGGGTTAAATCCTCAGTACCGCAAAAAAAAAAAGAAGATAATGATTAAATGGAAAGTCCTTGTCTTTTTGAATAAGCAGAAAGAAACCCAACCCATGTGACAACAATAAAGGATAAATAGAAAATTCACATACATGGCAGAGAAACTGATAACGGTGTCACTTAGAATTAGATCCAGCTAAGAGTGACACAAAACACAAATAGCAGATGTTTAACTAAGATAGTTTATGTCTCATATAAACAAAGTCCAAAAGTAAGAATCCAGGACAAGTACAACCACTTAAGCAACTGTCAGAAATCCAAGTCCTTCTTCTCTTGACTCTCTACCTCCACCAACATGTGGCTTCTACCTACCTCATGGTCCATTTTGGCTGCTTGTGTGCCAGCCATCATGTCCACATTCTTGCCTACAGAATGAAGGAACACCAGATAAAGTTGGGCCTCTATTCTTTGGGACCTCTATTCTGTGGAAATCTCACAGGAGATGACTGCTTATACCTCATGGTAAGAACCAGCCTCCTGGCTGCAAAGGAGACTAAAAGATACAAGCTTTATGCTAGGTAGTCATGAGCCCAACTTAAAATTCAGGGTCTCCTTCCTAAGAAAGAAAAGGAAAGCACATGGAGGGACACCCAGGGGTCTCTATCATAGTACAGATATTCTGCATTAATTTTCCAAACACAGAGTGATGACTAACCCATTGCTCTGCATTCTCAGAGGTATTTTGTCAGCCTACTCTTAGTGTTTCTTTCCAAATGTTTTTCTGAGTTTGTTTTCTATATGTTCCTCAACTACAATTCTAATTGAGGAATCATTAAAGTATGGGAACTTACAATTTTATCCCAGAAGTTATAAGGCCCTGCCTACGTGACCCTTCCCCTGCCTCTCTCTCTCTCTCTCTCCAGCATTATCTCCCATCCGTCCATCTCTCCCCATGGCTCCAGACAGCAAGCTGAGTCCCTGCAAAGCACCCCACCCCAGGCTGCCTCTGGGCCTTTGCACATGCCACAGCCTCTGCCTGGAAATGATGCAATGCATGGCTAACAGCCCTGCCTCTGAGTCCAACTGCCTGCGTGTGTATTCTGGTGCTGCTGCTTATAACTGTGTGCCCTTAGGCAGTCACATAGCCCCTCTGTGCCTCCTTCCATTACCTGTATGATGAAAATAATAAGAGCACTTACTTTTTGTGAGGTACTGGGATTGAAACCAGGGGCATTCTACCTCCGAGCTCCACCCCAGCCCTATTTTTTTTTTTTTGTGGTACCCGGGATTGAACCCAGGGGTGTTCTACCTCCGCGCTACACCCCCGGCCCTATTTTTTATACTTTATTTTGAAACCGGGTCTCATGAAGTTGCAGAGGGCTTCACTAAGTAGAGAGAGAGAGAGAGACACGGAGAGAGAGAGAGAGAGAGAGAGAGAGAG
>PVJS01021397.1:0-31542 GCA_004027185.1 Glis glis
GAGCTTTGAGGTAGAATGCCCCTGGGTTCAATTTCCAGTACCACAAAAAAAAAAAGTAAAATCTAGAGCCGGGCGTGGTGGCTGCATGCTTGTAATCCCAGCTACTTAGGCCTCCGCAACTTCGTGAGACCTGGTTTCAAAATAAAGGATAAAAATAGGGCCGGGGCTGTAGCTCAGAGGTAGAATGCTCCTGGGTTCAATCCCCGGTACCACACACACACACAAAAGTAAAATCTAAAGAAAGAAACTTAAATAGCATGTAGGGAAGGTAAGCCTGCCAGGAATTAAAATGCATTAAGAGGCTGTAATACTTAAGATAGCAGATTGGTTAGTGGAGGGAGAAAAAATAAACCCAAAAAACAGAAGGGGACCAATTTCACAGTACATGAGTAAAGATATTGGAACTAAATACATATAATGTGTGTATATGTATATATACATATATATATACACACATATATATACTCATATATATGTATATATATGAATAATTAAAAAGCAATAAGCACAGCTTTTTAAAATGATGGGAAGGTTGATTTTTTTTCCCAAAAACAATTGTCACTGCTACAGATACTCAAGATTTGGAATGTGATGAAACCGAATCCTGAAGTTACTTATTACATGAAACTAATCTTACGTATACCAGTTTCAAATGTAAAAACCAGAAATCAAAAAACACCAGGAGAAAATATGTCCAGATTTATTTATATGTCTGAAGTAGAGGGAACTTATAAAAAATAAGGTAGATAAATTTTGCCATGCAAAAACTAGAAACTTGTGTACAAGAAAGAATAGTAGTAAGGACCATGAAAAAACCAGTAGGTATAATATGAAAAGTAGAAATTAAACTAGTGTTTTGAGAGCACAGGAGGTCATTGCTTAATCTAAAACTATACAATTCTTTTTTTTTTTATTTTTGTGGTACTGGAGATTGAACCCAGGGGCTTTCTACCTCTGAGTTACACCCCCAGCCCTATTTTTTACTCTTTATGGCAAAGACAGCCTAAGGCCAACATGAAAGTCTTGCCTTCCTGGCTGAGTCCTGTTATTTCTATAATTGGTGTATAATGTGAGTAACTGAATTTTTATGCCTCTCCTTCCAGGAACAGAGAAAGACACCGCATTCTTGTTCAATCCATTCAAATTCAGAACATACCAAACCTAACTATCTAATTGAATACATTTTATGTATGGTTGTGACCCTTTTCAAAAGTCTATACTTAACTTGCTTCACAGATCCATGATAAAATACTATTTGCATTTTTTTTATGAGCAGAGATTGTTTCATTATTGCACAACAGCCTTACTGTTAGTCAAAAAGCATTCCCGGGGAATGATGACCCCAAAGACCATTTGTGGATGTCAACAAATATCCAACCTTTTGTCTGAGAGTGTAGTTCTAAATGTCTTATTTAAGAGATATATAATTACAAATACCAAACTAAGCTGAAACCGTTCCTTCTTTGGATCCTACCTGAAGAAAATTTACTGAAGTAAACAAGATGTATTTTAGAAAAAGAAAATCAACATGTTTCTTCTAAAATAAGAGAGGGGGGAGATAATAAATAAATGGCCTTCAGATTAAACCTTTAAGCATTAGCCTTATTTTTTTATTATTTTTTATCCACTTTATGAAGACCCTGTAGGAGTCTAAAGCCTGATTCAGCTTTTATGAAACAGAATGTATCAAACTGAGAGACTCTCCGTGGGCAGATCATTTGAAGTTGGTGCTGCCAGAGGAGGCACTGGTCTTTTTAGAAACGTTTGCATTTTAGAAAACTGTCTTTTCCCACCTGACCACCAATCAATTGTGAAGTCTTCAAAACGTATGTCTGACAGAGGATAAGAAAAAGCCGTTGTGTATTTTCGAGGTCTTTCTTTTGTATGTGGGCAGGGGAGGAGGGAGAGGGCTGCGTGTAGATGAAAAAAAAAAACAATTTATAAAGAAATAATCCTGTTCTCAACCCAAATATAGAACAAAGTCTAAGGAGCAATGATGTTCTATTGTAAACAAATAAGGGAACTTGCAATTCTGGGTTAATTGTGCAAAGTGTCTTGGTTTACATGGATGTGTGTGGCCATTACTAATAGTTTAAATGATTATTTTTTTTTAAGGGAAGGACATAAAAGAAAATCCACAGGCAAGGAGCACAAGAATCCTGCGGTCTGTTCTGTGGGCTCACGTGGCTATAGGCTGAAGCCATCCATACCAAGCATACTTCCATTTAGGAAACATTTAGTAAAACCTCCTTTTTAGGAAAAAAAAATTTTTTAAAGTGCAGCTTCTCTGCCGCATTCATTTAATTCTACCTAAACATGCTCTTTGAGACCGAGGCAAACAAATATGACTGGTTTTTAATGTACACATAAAATATAAAAACTGTTCTTAAGGCTACTTCTTTTTCTTTTTTCTGTATTGGGGATTGAAGCCAGGGCCATTCTATCTCCGAGCTATACCCCCAGCCCATTTTTTATTCTTTATTTTGAAACAGGGTCTCACTAAGTTGCGGAGGGCCTAAGTAGCTGAGACTGGCTGCAAACCCAGATCCTCCTGTCTTAGCCTCTCAAGTACTGGGATTACAAGGGTGCACCACCACACCCAGCTTTATTTTATTTTGTTATTTTTTTGTGGTGCTGGGGATTGAAGCCAGGGCCATTCTACCTCTGAGCTACACCCCCCAGCACATTTTTTATTCTTTATTTTGAAACAGGGTCTCACTAAGTTGCAGAGGGGCTCACTAAGTAGCTGAGGCTGGCCACGAACTTGTGATCCTCCTGTCTCAGCCTCCCAAGTACTGGGATTACAAGCGTGTGCCACCATGACCATCTTGGGGTAACTTCTAAACAGAACTTGTCTCTAATCTTAATGTAACAGAAATGTATATAATGATCATGATTTAATCATATTTTTCATGTGGTAAATTCCCATAATCCCTGAGTTATCTTGGGATAAACACTGAAGCTGGAAGTGCCACTGGTAAAGATGAAAATTGGGAAGTGCCCACCCTACCCTAAAGTGCCCTCTATGTGTTAAATCCTCACCAAGCCCTTGCAAGGCTGACATTACTATCATCCTCACCTTACAGATCAGAGGTCAGAGGCACAGAGTGGAGGAACTAACCCAAGTTCACTGTCGGTAAGGTGCAGAACCTGAATTTAAAACCAAACAGTACCTTCTGAACGCTGAGCATCACTAAAGACCCTTGTTCTGTGCCTGCTACTCTTGTTCATCTGTTTGTTCTTACTATTGGGTACACATTCCTTTAAAACTATTTTATTTTAGGTTGGCCCAGAAATTATCCAGTGATCTTTTAGCACTCAAATTGGGATTTCTTTCAGAATCCCTGCCAGTTATATTGTTATTCTTATATTGTACAAGTGTTACTTACATTTGTATAAGTAAAAGAGTTCCAGTTCTACTTCTCAAACTTGCATTTTACTTTGCAGCTATAGCCTGGAAATATTTAACCCTGTCACCTTCTTTTGGGACTTTGATAAGAGAGCACATTGCCTATCATTTAGTGTCTATAGTACCATCCATTCTAGTACACCTATTCCATTTAGTACTGCCAAGTATTGTTACGTCGAGCCTATTGCTTGGTGGCATGATGAAAACATTATCGAGCCAGGAAAAATAAAATGCAAAAGAATGCCAGACTCCTTAAACCACATCCTTGGCAGAAATGTGCTTTTATTCACTCCTGTGTCGACAAGAGTGCCTAAAACTATAACGGTTTTCTGTCTAACTTTTAAAAATAATTAGTCCAGGGAGGATACTTAGCTGTGTGGTCGAATGTTGGCTGTGTTTTACAGCAGAGCATTTTATGGTTTAAGTATTATGATTGCTGTAGTGTGGCTGTGTCAAATGACCTTGCTATTTTACATCTTGAACGATACTCGTAGTCTGTGCCTCTCAGAGATGTGTTAAATGCTATGCCCTAGAGTGTGGGAAATTGTTTGTTGTTTAAGAATATTTTTATTTGGGATGTACGTTTTCTCTTCTCATTTTCTTCTTTGATTTTCTTCTCTCTCTCTCTCTCTTTTTTTTTTTATCCCTGCAGCTTTCTTTATCATCCTATTCCCAGCCCCCAGCCCAACCCACCAAGAAAACTTAAAAAAGAAACCAAACCATCAGGCGCCCAGTTCTGCCACTTAGTAGCTATGTGATGTTGGGCAAGTTCCTTAACCTCTTGAAGCCTCAGCTTTCTTTGCACAGTCTGCATAATTTTAAATTTTCTCAATCCTCAAACACATGGCATTTTTCTCATATTTGAACATTATTCAAAGTATGATCCATATTAGAACTTACTGGATATTCTCATTCTTTTGTTTAATTTAAAATCAATAACATTAAATTGCTAAGTGTCATAAAACAAAACCAAAGCAGTAGAGCCTGGGTGGTTGGGCTACTACTTTACAGATAACCTGTAAATACTTCCTTAGAGAGATCCCTGGATAAAGAGGGGAAGAGAGGAAGGAGCAATATGGAGCAAGTCTGTGTACTAGACAAGGACTTCTCAACCTCAGTACTATTGGCATTTGGGAATAGATAATTGCTTGTGTGGGGCTGTCCTAGGCACTGTAGGATGTTTAACAACACTCCTGGATTCAACCCCCTGGAAGCCAGTAACATCTTCCTAGTTTTTGCATATAGTGCCAAGGCAGGCAAACTCATACTCAGTTGGAGAACAGTGGTCTCCAAAGAGGAAACAGCAAATACAAAACCTTTATGCAGCAATGAACTTGGCATGTTCAAAAAGGAGGCAGGGTGGCTACAGGAAAAAGTAGCAAGGTGAAGTCAAGTAGGGGATGTGGACAGGGCCACATCTATGTAGTTTTGTGGGCCTCAGAGGTTGGCTTTTATTCTGATTGGAAGGAAAGGAATTGCTGTTCTGAGCAGAGAGTGACCATGGTATCATCTCTCCCCCTCCCATTCTTTTATTCTTCCCTTCCTCCTTTCTTTACTTCCATTCTTTTCTATTCATCTCTCTAGCTGTCAACATCAAACTGTCTTCTATCTGCCCTACGACTTATCAAGTGCATCCAAAGTGAAACATTTAATTCATCCAAATCCCAGAGGGATCAATTTAATAACAAAAACAGAAAGGATAAGATAATTACTAGAAGTCTGGAGCGATGTGAGGATAGGTGGAGTTGAAGTCTTATTGGAGGAAGGTGTGGATGAGGACAGAGACAGGGAGGTAAGGCCACTCTGTGGGAAGAGGAGGGGCTCTGGGCAGTTGTATGAGTGGGCACATTTAGGGGTAGAGAGTGAGCCTCAGTTCTTTGTGATATGCAACAGTAACCTCTGAGCTGTCTGGTTAAGGAAACATATAGTAAAGATCTATATCCTTCCTGGGCTTATGCATTTACAGTCTTGGTTTTTGATCTACAAACTAGTAGGCAGATATCAAGGGTCTGTATTGGGGTTATTTTTCTACCCATCTACCTACTCTATTGTTTTTCTTAATATCAAGAGCAAAGAGAATTTTGTAGATTTTAACAAGTGAAATATGATCCCTTGCTATAATTGCAATATACCTTTCAAGTCTGTACTTCTAGTTATTTTAATCTAAATTTCTTATGTTTGAATATATCTTTTAACTGCACTTTAAATTGTCTATGTGGCTTTTATGTTGGAAACTATTGATTCTCAACCTTGCCTACACAATAGAATTGTCTGAAAAACATGAATAAATTATCATTGCCAGGACTCTAACCCCAGAGAATTTAATATAATTAGTTTGTGCTGTGGCCTTGGCATCCATTTTTTGTTTTGTTTTGTTTTTAGTTTTTTAATGCTTTCCAGGTGATTAGAGCATTTAGCAAGGTCAAGAATCATTGGATAATTTTTGCAGTACAGGGTCGACAGCATGATAAATGCTCAACAAATGCTTGACAAATAAATCAAAGTAAAGTTTCTTGAAATTTCCAGGAGGAATGCTGAAATCTAGCTCAAATCTTTCTAAATTCTATTCATTAACTGAGAAAATCATATGAAGACACATTGAAAACCATGAAGATGTTAATGTTATTTTTCACCCAATACTTCCAATAATGCCTTAAGCACATAAAACTCTTTTAGTTTCAGTAATACATATATACATATGTTAATTTTTATATTTATACATAATTTTTGATACTAGAGATTGAACCCAGGAGTATTCTACCTCCTAGCCACACCCCCAGATTATTTTATTTTTAATTCTAAAATAAGGTTTCACTAAGTTACTGAGACTAGCCTAGAACCTGCAATCCTCCTATCTCAGCCTCCCTAGTACTAGGATTACAGGTGTGTACCACCATCCAGGCTAGTTTTAGTAATACTTTTAAATAGGTCTACCTTTAATGACCATACCATACCATTTTGCCCAATTGTATCTGTATGTAGAGAAATCTGTTTCTATTGGAACATTTTCCTTGGGAGGAACAAAGCAAAGGTGATATAAGTCTCTAAATTTTTTCATGAGAAAACTTCAGAATAAAGTGTTGGCTGGTCTTTCCCCTACTGTAATGACACTGCATCATTTTAATAGTATGATTATTACAATAAGTCTATTACAGTTTCTTAATAATTGAACTGGAGCTTAGAACAGTGTGACTAATAACACTATTAACAAGATGTAGAACTGATTATTTGGGGCTGTACAAAGTTTTCACAGGAGTAGTGTTGAATTCAGTGCAGAGGCGGCCCACTCTCTTTGGGATGTGCAATAGCAGTGGAATGTGAACCAACCATTTTTTTTCCAGCCAATCTGATGTAGCTGTAACTCATAACATAGTAATGAATCTTCTCACTTCATACTCTTTTCCAAGTCTCTGTTTTTGCTGAAGGCCAAAAATATTTCTGGAAATATATCCAAAATGTATCAGTAGATTTGGGAAAAAGGCTCAAGTGGATGAATATGTATAATATTTCACATTTATTTGATGAATATGTGTGTGTGTGCATGTCTATATGTATGTGTGTGATAATGATCCCAATCAAAAGATTAACAATCAAGAGATTGACTTGTGACTGATGATCATAATCAAGAGAGCTTATCAATACATATATTCATTAAAAAGAGAAGTATGTTGATATATAAAATAATGATTAATAGAATTAAATTTGGAGTTGTGGATTATGGTGAAATCAAGATTATTTTAAGTAGAGTTTGTTATTTTATGTATATATTATTTTTATAATCAAGATATAATACACATACATGTATATAAATCAAATCTGGATACTACAAGCTCACAACTGTCCTGTCCGTGGCACACGGAAAGTTCTAATACATTTGTTTTTTAGAATATACCATTCTATTATGACAAAATGTAAACTTGAGAAACAAAAAGCAAACAAAAGCCCAGCACACATGTTCCTAACATTAGTGTGCTCCTTAAGGAAGTGTTCAGTTGCTGTTACTTTGTTAGAAATATTTACTCAGAAAATTTAAAATTAGAAATATACATTATATATCTGAGGTTGGAGGAAACAATTTTGTAGAAATGTCTACACTTAAAAACACGTTCCTGCCGGGCGTGGTGGCGCACGCTTGTAATCCCAGTACTTTGGGAGGCGGAGACCAGAGGATCCGGGTTTGCGGCCAGCCTCAGCTCTTTCTCTCTCTCTCTCTCTCTCTCTCTCTCTCTCTCTCTCTCTTTCTCTCTCTCTCTCCTTAGTGAGGCCCTCCACAACTTCGTGAGACCTGGTTTCAAAATAAAGTATAAAAAATAGGGCCGGGGGCGTAGCTCTGAGGTAGAACGCCCCTGCGTTCAATCCCCGGTACCGAAAAAAAAAAAAAAAAAACAAAAAACATGTTCCTAAGATACCTGTGTTAAAGGTGTTGTATTGCTGGCAATCATGCGTATTTATCTCAGGTCCCCTGGAACCAGCTGCACAGTTAGCCTGCAATACCATGTTACCATGTAACACATGTTTCTTTTGGTTTTTAGAAATGTATTTAAATGTCTCATCACTTAGCCTTTGTCATTTTCCTCTAATGTTTCCTCCGAAAGATGATAACTATGAATGCTTAAACATTTTTGCCAGGCTTTCAGGCTTTCTACTTTGACCATAATTTTGGCAATAAAAAGAGATGAAAAATGCCATCTATAATAACATTATTATTAATGTCATAGAATTCCTGTGCCATTTCCTCTGCTAGTCATGAATCTAGCTAATTGCTTATTCATATTTCCATCACTACCTTCTCTGATCACCTCTGCTCATTTTGATATTTCTTCACATCTTCGTTTCATATATTCCTTACTCATTGTCCATCCTTAATGAATACTTTCTGTATTTTGGTTCTGTAGAACATTTGTTGACTCTCATATAACTTATTTTATCATATTGATGTAATGTCTTCAAAAGGTACTATTTATGAGTATTAACAATTGGTTTTGATGCCAGTGGTTTATGGAATATGAACCATTTATGTATTTACTTACAACACTAGTTAAAATTTCATTAAAATATTTCTTGGTGCAAGCAAAACTTCCATTATGACAAAAATGTTACCTTGGGTGTCCGTTTCTTTTTAGTGCCTGGCAACATCCTTTGTCCCCTTTTGAGTCAGGTGTAAATTATTCACTTCATAAACACAAGCCAAGAGAACAAAGTTCCCTATTATCTATCAAAAACTGTGCAGGTGAGACCCCGCTAGAGAACCTAGTGATAGAAGGATGAACGGGGGCCCTGAAGGTCAGATCATAACCCAGTTACGAGATATTCACTAAAGAACACACCTTTCTGGTACCTCCACATGTAAAACAAACACAAACCCCTGGCTTGACTCAGGTCATAAGGCTGAATTTGGGGGTTTTCTCAAGTTTCCTCTTGTTCCTGGATATCAGCATCTACAGATTCCTTTTGGTAATAGGAACACATCAGACTCCTTATGTGCAGTTGGCAATTAGGCTTAATCTTTATCCCACCCGTATGTAGTCCTGGAATATTTTCTCTCTGAAATAGGCAGTGTACCAAAAACGCAGTCTAATAAATCTGTAGGCAAGATGCCATTGAATAAAGATGAAGAATTCTTTAATGATCTTAATCAAGGGGCTTATCTGTGATGCTCACTGAACTTTAATGTAAAGCCCATGACAGAACATGGTGGATGTGTTGATGAAGGAATACTTCTACACAGACCACACCTGAAGCCAGTATGCCCAGATTGGCAGTCAGCTGCAGTCGGCTTTGAACTTGTACCTTGATAGATAGCTTGACCTCATCCAGGAGAGGGCAGAAAGCAAGTGAGTATAGACCTGTGATGCTGATGCTTCTGATGGTTTATAGGAAATGTTAATTAACTTATTATTACTAATGATGTGCATTAATATTATGTGCATTGTATGTGCCTACATTGGCATACATATAATCTCTAGTGGTCAACCAACCCTTTTTGGATACTAAATGTGTTTCATGGTCAGATAAACAGGCTCAGTGAGATTAAGTGCATTCCTGTAACTTCTGCAGAGGTAGAGTTGAAATAAAGCCCTTTTCTGTCTAGTTCTAATGCTTATTTGTTTTCTTTTTCAATATGACTGTTTTCTCTGACTATGGTGAGGTATCACAGAAAAAAATAAACGATTCCTATACTTTATTGCTTTATAAATTGAATTGACTAACCTATGATGTTTTATTGTAGAATGTCAATCCATTACATGTTTGTAGCATTTTGTTTGCAGCCTGTTCTATCTTATTTATCACAAGAGTATGAAATGTATGGAACAGGTATTTTCTTTCTAGATATGAGAAAACCCAGGCTTGAAGGAGCCATAGTAGTAGCTTGAAATCATGGAGCTGGTAAGTAGCAGAATAATATGGCTTTAGTTATTTATTGCAACAGAACACATTATCATCAAGTAGCTTCGACTACACCTAGTGCCCTGGGACTGGGCTCCGCCTTCGGGCATCACCAGGCTGAAAAGAAGATACCAGCCAGGCTGGACTCCTTTCTGCAGTTTCTGGGGAATAATCTGCTTCAAAGTGAACTTGGCCCAATACAGTCACACGTAGATGTAGGAAGAAGCTGTGGCATCCTGTGGTTGCAGAATTAAAGTTCTGCTTCCTCACTGGCTGCCATACTATGGTTCCTCCCAGCTTCTGGAGACCACCTGCTTCTCGCAGTGTGATTCTCTCCAAGCCAGCATCCGAGGGCACCCCGTCAAATCCCCCACACTCCCAGTATCTGACTTCGTTTATCTCTGACCACTCGAGGCAGATTTAAATGGTTTATGTCATTAGGTGAGGCCCACTTGAATCATCTTTCCTTATAAAATCACTACATCACATAAGATGCCATAATCATGGGAATAAAATCCATCATATTATTAGATCTTGGAAATACTCACATGGAATGGGGAACTCAGGGGGTCATCGTACCATTTTGTTTATCCTAAGTACTAGTATCTTAAGTATGAATACCATATTATGACTGTGTCCTCTCATAACCTGGTGAGAAGTTTATACTTCTCAGGGCTACTGCCATTAGGGGTGACCGTGCTGTGTGCTTTGGCCAGGATCTTGACATATCATGACTTCTTAGCAAAGGTCTTCAAAGCCCTTGTGTACACTATGCTAAAGCTATTTCCCACCGGGGGTTGTTCTTTCAGCATCGGCCCTGAAATATTCAAGACATGTGGAGAAGAACCATAACAGTTCTGCAGTGCCTCATGAGCAAGAGATCAACCACTGTGGTTGTAAGATACTGGTGCTTTGGAGGTATTTGCTACCTCACCACAACCTTACTTAGAAAGGTAGCTGGTATAGAAACTGGTACTTGAAAGTGACATATTGCTGCAAAGAATAAATATGTAACAAACATCTGATATAGGCTTTGAAGCCAGCAAGCAGGTGGTAAAAGAAGTCAATAAATAACAGAGGCTGCAAAAAACGATGACTCATATTAACAGCGAAATCAAAAGAAAAATTGTCAGCCAGGCGTGGTGGCGCAGGCCTGTAATCCCAGGACTTGAGAGACTGAGACAGGAGGATCACAGATTCGAGGACAGCTTCAGCAATTTGGTGAGGCCCTCAACAACTTAGTGAGACCCTGTTTCAAAATAAAAAATGAAATCGGGCTGGGGGGTGTAACTCAGAGGTAGAATGTCCCTGGGTTCAATCCCCAGAACCCCCAAAACAATTAAAAAAATAAAAGAAAAAAGAATTGTCTATATGGGTAAATGACTGATATAACTTGGTGTCTCAGTTTTCTCATCTACGGCACAGGACATTATTTTAGCACAGTCCTTTTTTTTACAATATTCACTGGAGAGCTGTGCTTTTTCAGTTTCGAAACTATAACTTTCCATAATTAAAAGCTCAATTAGAATTGCCTGCTTATATTTGATTTTTACAACCATCTTGCAAGGAAAAGAAAATAAAGGACAACTGGCTTCATTACAACCACAATTTAGAACGGCTTGCAGCTCACCTAACGTTATTCCAAAACCCAAATATTAATCCAAATCTTAAATTCATAATTGTGGCCTCCTATCTATTCTCAGATGTGCAAATAAAAAGGAATAATCAAAGTGCCTTCAAAAACCAGGTTTTTAAATGTAAGCATTTACCATGATTGAGGTAAATAACCCTTTAAATTGTATAATAAGTAGCCAGGTGCCAGGGTGCAAACCTGTAATCCCAGTACTTGGGAGGATGAGACAGGTTCAAGGCCAGCACACGGTAACTTAGTGAGACCCTGTTTCAAAATAAAAAATAAATAAAAAGGGCTAGGGGCCGGGCGTGGTGGCACATGCTTGTAATCCCAGTACTTTGGGAGGCGGAGACCGGAGGATCCGGGTTCACGGCCAGCCTCAGCTCTCTCTCTCTCTCTCTCCCTGTCTCTCCCTCCCTCTCTCTCTCTCTCTCTCTCTCTCTCTCCTCTCTCTCTCTCTCTCTTTCCCTAGTGAGGCCCTCCGCAACTTCGTGAGACCCGGTTTCAAAATAAAGTATAAAAAAAATAGGGCCAGGGGTGTAGCGCGGAGGTAGAACGCCCCTGGGTTCAATCCCTGGTACCGCAAAAAAACAAAAAAAAAGGGCTAGGGGTGTAGCTTAAAGGTAGAATGCTCCTGGGTTCAATACCCAGTACCACAAAAAAATATTTTAAAAAATGAAGATTAAGGAGAGTAATAATTGTTGATAGTAATGCTCATGACTTAGAGCCACAGGTATAGTTTGTAGAAAGGACCAACTCTTGAGATCATGGATTTGGTGAAGACAAGTCCCTTATCCTTTCTGAAATGTTTCCTTAAACTAACTCTCATATTCTTTCCTTGTCCATCACTCAAATCAGGCATTTTCCATATTTCAGTTCTTGCTATTTTTTTCTGCCACAAACAGTTTCCACTCTATGTCTCTCTATTAAAACTTGAGGCATCCCTTGACATTCATATCCAAAGTTGCCTGCTTCTAAATCTCTAACTATATCTCACATTTCTTTGAATGCCCATAACATTTGGAACTACTCTTTTGATACCTTAAGGCACCTAGTTAAGTAGAAAAGGAGGAAGATTTGGAAGGCAACTATGGCCAATCCTTTTCCTTCTCCCTTATTAGCTATGTGATTGGGTGTCCAATATTTCAAGATTATTTTAAGCTTCCAAGACTATCTCCGAGTCCCACAGTCAGAATATCAAGGTCGCTCAACACCTGCAAATCATTCACATATCACCTCAGGTCTGAATCGCTTGTGCTGACATTTTCTCCTGTATGGATCCATTTGATTCTAAATCCACACTCCTTCTCTGTGTTATGGCTCTATCTTTTTCCTGAGCACGATCCCCCTGGGCACCAGACATAGAAAATTTTAGAAATAACCTATATTTTTTTAATGATGTGCCATTCTTAGTAGTGTGACAAAATCTCATTCTGTCCCACTCTGTTCAGCCCTGGGACATGAAGCATCCATCTGTGTATCAACACTGCTCATATAAACGCTGCCTATCTATTAGGTACTTAGTAGTTACTTCCATTACCAGTTGAACTGTCACACTATCACAGTGCTTGTGTTCAAGGAACCATTTTTAACTTAACACTGGCCCTCAAAGTACAAAAGTGGTGTTGCTGGTAAATAGGGATATGCCAAAGAGAAACCATAGAGTACTTCTGTTAAGTGACAAGTTCAAAGGACAATGAGAGAGGAGAGAGAGAGAGAGAGAGAGAGAGAAAGCGCACACACATGCATACTCATATAATTCATTAAAATATATTCTTAGAATTGTTCTACTTATTAGTTATTAATGTTAATCTCTTACTGTACCTACTTTATAAATCAAACTTTATCATACGTATATATGTATAAGAAAAAACATAGCATACATTAATTTGGGACTAAGAGTGTTTCAGGCAGTCACCAAGCTCGTGTAACACGTCCCCTGCAGGTAAGGGTGACTCCTGTGGGCACTGTGTTCAGTCTTACTCAGATTTCCCTCCCAGAGGAGGAACTTGTCCAACGCACACCATCTGGAACAGAACTCAGTCAAGATAATGATCTGTCACGTCTCAGTTTCCTCGATCATAAAATGTCTAAACTTCCTTGTAGAGTGATTTTGAGGGTTCCCTGAAGTAATGCATGCCAAGCTCTCTGTTCAGTGTGCTTTGCCTGTAGTGAGCACTCATTAAATGTGAATTTTCCCCCTTGCTTTTACTCTACTCTGTAGTAAAGTCATTTGAGACATACAGTCCTTACCCCCTGCCTCTCTCCTCTCCCATAAAATGAATTTAAGTACCTTGAAAGCAGGCCCCAGGTCTTCTTCATCTCCATCTCTGCTACAGTGCTTACACTGGCATTTTATAATACTGAACATTTTATAGTGTCTACTAGAACAGAGACACTATAAACCTATCAGCATAAGTGTGCAATAGGAAGTCAGAGGCCTGGCTTATGCTATTGTAGAACTGATAATTCAATGGGAATTGTGGATTGATACAAATAAAGCTAAAATAAATAGTTTAATGTAACAAATACCACTATTATGTATAATCATAGTGCACCTATAAAAATCTTAAAATAATGAACAAATAAAATTTAAAAAGAAAAGGAAATGGGGCTAAAAAATAATGTTGAAGTATAGAGAAAGGATATGGCCATTCAAGGGACATAATATAATTGTAATTACCTGGAGGGAGGTGTAGCTCAGTGTAAAGCACCTGCTTAGCATGTGTGAGATGCTGAGTTTAGTCCCCAGAAACACATCCCCTCATGCATGTAAAGACCAAGATAATCATAAAATCTTTAATAAATTAATAGAAATCTTTACCAGAACCCAAAGTAATTTCAGACACAACACAAACTTCTGCAAAAAATTATGGGGTAGTGGTTTTATTTGTCCTATGTAACTGAAAAAATCCAGGGTGTCAAATTTCTCTTTCGTATGTCTGTGAATGTTTAAGTCATAGGGGATGTTTCAAAAGGCAAAAGGCAGGAAAGATGGATATAAGCTGCCTTCCTGAAAAGAATAGACGAGGTACTGCCACTGCCTTGAGGGAGAATCCCCAGTGATTGGATTTGTGTTACACGCACATGTGTGCAGTGATCAGGAGCAATCGTGTCAGTGGAGGGAGGAGGCATTCTGAGGCTACGCCAAGCAGGAGCACTTGGAAGACGTGATCAGAAGAGTCTGTTTGGGAAAAGGTGTCAAGGAAGATAGGAAGACAAAACTCATGTTTCCATGATTTAGGACTCACAACACATCTTAACAAATAGGCCATCACAGGAATGGAGTGTTTGGGGGTGGGAAGAACCCCAAAAAAAGAAGTGACAGGGAAAGACGGGAAAGACGGGAAAAGGGACTTGTCCTAATTATAAAAATATTAACGGAGCTTGTTAAATAAAGGACAAATTCAGTATATAACAGAGTAAAAATGAATTAGGAGATGGAAACATGTAAATCTTGGTTAAAAACTCCACCTTTACTAACTATTGATTGATTCATCCTTGGCCAAGATATTCCACTACTCAGAGCCTCAGTTTATTTATCTGTAAAATGAGGATAATAATATCACATAGAGAGTCATTCTGATGGTTTATAAGATAGTATAGCTAAGGTGTCTGGTGGCATTTCTGAAGTATAATTCATGCCATCATTAACAAAAATTAAATGACAAGATGATCAAAATAAAGGGTTTATTTTGAGAAAAAGTAGGCACCAAAAAGCTATCCTTAGGTAAGAAATTACCCCCTGCCCTCCCCAAATTCCTGTTACCAACAGATAGGAGATTCTCTGCCAGGAGGGAAGAGATCCCCAGGAGGAGGCTACCCTGAGCTCAACTTCTTGCCCTCACGCGGAACAGAGAATTTCAGAAGTCAGAAAACAAAGAACAAGCGAAGCGCTCTATATGGTATAACAAGTCTAATTACCTTATTTTGCTTTCATTTTTTATAATTTTCTCATTGACTACTTTTGAAATATTTTTTCAAGCTATCTGGACTAGCTCATCATGATGCTCATTCTTATATCCTAGAGTGACCAAACATATAAGAATCTTCATAAGGTAAACAATTGAAGAAAACTGTAGGTAACAGTCAAAAAGAATATGACACATTGCAGAGTGCCATGACTTAGCAGTTCACTGTTTTTAACAATATGACATGTAAGGAAAAAAGATTAAGCCTTCTGTGAATTTTCTTCTGTCCCCAATTCCAAGTTAAATTTTAATGTTCCTTTATTTTCAGAAATGTCTAGAAAATACATAATTCTGAAGTTAATTTATCCAGTGCTCTCTTCATGTAGAAAAACCATGGACTATAGCTGGAATACATAGAGGACATCTGTCACATGGATTAATTTACATCCTGAGCCCAAACAACAACTGCATTCTTTGGAACCCTACTCCATCCTTATAGCATGGGGGTTTATCTTCAGGAATCCCAGAATCATTATGGTATTCCAACAGCTCAGTCTTTAAATGATCTCCACTATAACTGGCTCAAACTCTAGTTATAAGGAAAAATGTCAAAGTTTTTTTAATTATTAGTAAAATTGTTGAATTTTACTAATGATTATGCAGGTTTAATTTCAATCTCATAAACATGAAGCTTGCTAAGTCAGACACCCCAAATGCAAGCCCAGATCGCGCTCATTTCAGTAGGTCACAAAATCTCATTTTTGTAGACATGAATCATCTGTGATAATGTCTTGATTAAAGTGACCCCCAGGGCCAAACGTGCATTTGGGCTTTGGAAACAAGCTTATCATGACTTCTGAAGAAGTGAAGTAATCAAGACTTTTATCACTTTCTTTCCCTCCCACAGTTCTTTACAGGGAAGGAAATTGTGGTGGTGGATATTCATATTCAAAGAGAAATGGCAGGAGAAAAAGACCCCCAGAAGAAATGAATGATTTTCCTCAGTAGCAAGCTTCAGTCATTGAGCTTAACAAACATTACCCAGTAATATTTCCAAACACTTCTGCAGATTACCTCATTTAAATTTCATCAAGAAGGAAGAGAACAGGTAGAAGTGTGGAAAAACCCAGGCACAAGTGCTCGGATTGTGCTTGTTCAACTGCACAGGTTTCTCGTCTTCGAATCATCACATGCGACACAGTGTGAGTATTAGGATCCTGGGTCCCAGCCCTTGCTAACATCGCCTGGGTTCCTAATACGCATTGATGGACCAGGAAGCCTTCAAAAATCACTCACAAATCCTTAATTGTGGGAGAACACACAAAACATAAAATTGGATCATGACTGTTGGCAATACTAAGAGGCTCAGAACACCAATACTTGGGTTTGCAAAATTTGCTTTGTCAAGATGTACTTTTGGAGAGGGGCACAAGGACACCTTATACGATACCCAGTTCTGGGTGTGACAAGTGGGTCTTTGCTAATGCTTCCAGGAAAGCTTTGTTTTTCCCCATTGGAGACTCACAGCCTCCAATCCCACCCCTCGAGCCATGCTCATTCCCATTTCCACCTTCATTTCTCTATCCAGCACACTTACATGCAACTGTGTCGCCGTTGATGACCACATGCAAAATATTACATGTTGCGTCCTAAGAAAGACGAGAATGAGATTACTGCTAAATGAGAACTGGCGAAGGACAACAACACCCAAAGCTACAAAACGGGTGACATTTTAAACAGACTCCTTGATTACAATGCTATACGGAGAAGACAGAAGCTTATGCCACCTCGAAGCCCTTAACATAGCAATACTTAAATACCCAGCTTTGAAAGACTAACAATAGATTTTAGCTCGGCCCCTGGAACAGCATAACAATGTTACACGCAAAAAAAAAAAAATAAGCTGAAGGCCCCATTGAAATATTTGCATCTTCTATATCTTCTGAAAAAGCTTTGTGGGCACAAAATCTGCCACTGCTGCTCCAACAGGCGGGCCTTTAATGTTCCCTCATCTTTACATCATAGAAGGAGCTCAAAGGGTTAATTAAAATTTAATGATATCGGCAGTACTTTGAAAAAGTTATGAACTTGGGTGAGATCAATCACTTTCTTGGACTGCCTGACTTCAAAGGAGACATTATGCAAAAGGAGAGGGGGGGAAACGGCTCCCATTCTGAACTGAATTCATAAGCAAGGATTTTCTCATTAGTGGTCTGCACATGGAGGAGATTCCAAGTTCAAACTAAAAAGAGGTGAGATGCCAAAAAGTGGTTAATCTGAATGTTAAGCCTTTGATGCTGATCGCGTTTATGTTTGAATGGACACGTAACCAGAAGCACTGAAACACTGGAAGACCCCAGATGAGGAAATTTGGGATTAAGGAGGATAAACAAGTTTTTTTTTTAATTTCTGCTTTTAGAGTCACATTTTGTTTGCCTGGATTTAGCAAAAGAAAAAAAAAAGACAACTAAACTAATTAACTTGCTTGCTCATTCTCAGTGATATTCTATAGAGTGACATTTAAAATGACTAATTTAAACTTCTGTCAAAATGTAAACTTTGGGCTTTCTCTTAGGTCTCTTCTCTACCTGTATTATTATTACCTAAGTTCCCTGGCTATAATTTAACTCTTAGTTTGAAATTTATTCATATATAAGAATAAAGGATTTTTTTTTCAATGAGAGAAAAATAACTTTTTTTCCGACACATGATTGTATCTCATTTGTGATCCCAGCTTTAGGTGGGTATGGGCACAATGATTTCAGTGATAAATGTAAAAGAAAGCTTATTTAGAAATAATGATAAATTGTCACTGGACATGAGGAATAGCTGACAACTGGCTTTGAATAGGGCAAACTCAATCCAATACTCATATTTAGTGACTTGCCTTAAAGAGTCAAGGTTTGTGGAGCATTAAGAAAGAGAAATTAGCCAGACATGGTAGCACATGCCTATAATCCCAGTACATGGGAGGCCAAGACAGGCGGATCACAAGTTCAAGGCTATCCTCAGCAACTTAGTGAGGCCCTCAGTAAGATCTTGTTTCAAAATAAAAAATATAAAGGGTTGGGGTATAGCTCAGAGGTACAATGCCCCTAGTTTCAATCCCCAGTACCAAAAAGAAAGAAAGGAAAATTAGCCAACATCATATACATTTGGAAGGAAAATTTATATGAAATGTCCATCCATGAAAGAATGTAAAACAAAAATAGCCATATCATATTCTCATCTACCACATGTTAATAGAAAAATCAAATAATAAATTAGCCCAATTTGGAAAAATGGGAAAATATGCTGGATTTCCTCTAATATATTTCCCCCTCCAGATATCTAGAATAGAAGAATAGAATTTCCATGAGATCCTAAACTTGCAGAATCTTGTGGATTCTGTTGGAGAAGTCACATCAGGGTCCTGCCTCAGCTCAAGGGAAATGGGTCGGGAGACAATTTGTGCCCATTCAGGTAATTATCTTAATCTTATGAATGCATTCGTTCTTTTCATAGACTGCAGAATCCTCCCTGGACTCTAACTGATCCAACAATTAACAGCAGCCAGTGAGCTGCTCACTTCATCTAACTCAATAACAGGGACTATATTTGATCTGTGGAGTCTTGGCTCCCTCTTTAGCTGTTTCCATCCTAAGCAAGGACAGAGCATCCTGTCCTGCGGGGACTCCAAGGGTGGAGCTAGGCAGCAGATTCCACCTCAGGGAGAGCTCAGGGAGAGGGCAGGACATTTGTGAGAAGAGAGCCCAGAAACTAGCTCCAGGATTTTACATTTTACACATTTAAAATTGTCATCACCACCTAACAAAACATATCTGGCAACAGGACTCAGCCAGGGGCCACCTGTCTAGACCATGAGAAGTACATTGAACCTTTATCAATTAAATGTGGTGATTGTTGGAGATATATACTTTGATATTCTCCATATTCTCAGAAACTAAACAAAATGTTTCCCTCTCACAATGGTTGTGAGAATGGTTCTCATTCACGAGAAAGCAGTTGTAAGCATTCTTTCCAATATCTTCATATTTTGTTTTTGTTTTTGTTTGGGTACTGGGGATTGAATCCAGGTGCATTCTACCTCTGAGCTACACTCCCAATCCCTTTTATTTTTTTTTAATTTTTAAACAGGATCTTCCTAAGTTGCTGAGGCTAGCCTCAAATATGTGATACTCCTGCTTCAACCCCCCCACCCTCAGGATTACAGGCATGCACCACCATGCCTGGCTCCTTCTTTATAATCTTGAATGCATTTTTTGTTTATTTTGTTTTTATGGTACTGGGGATTGAACCTGGGAGCATTCTACCTCTGAGCTACACCCCCAGCCCTATTTTATTTTTATTTTTGAAACATGGTTTCACTAGGTTGATGAGAGTCTCACTACTTGCTGAGGCTGTCCTCAAACCTGCGATCTGCTTGTCTCAGTTTCCCAAGTATTGGGATTACAGGTGTGTGCCACCATACCCGGCTTGAATGCATTTTTTAAAAAACTTTCTTTCTCTTTCTTTTTTCTTTCTTTCATTCTTTTTCTTTCTTTTATTTTTAATTTCTTTATTTCTTTATTTATTTTGCGGTACTGGGGATTGAACCCAGGGGCATTCTACCTCTGAGCTACACCCCCAGCCCTATTTTTTATTCTTTATTTTGAAACAGTCTCACTAAGTTGCAGAGAGCCTCACTAAGTAGCTGAGGCTGACCACGAACCTGCGATCCTCCTGTTTCAGCCTCCCAAGTATTGAGATTACAGGTGTGCACCGTCACGCCTTGCTTGAATGCATTTTTAAAGAATTCCTTAGCAAGTGTTTGCTCTTATATGTGGAAGCTAGAGAGAAAATAGGAAACAAAGAGAACTTTAGATAATTGAGGAGAGTTGACTAGTCAAATAGTGGAAGAGGGTCGGGGTAGGGAGGTGGGTAGGGGGAAAGGAAGAAATGATGAAAGAAGCAATTCAAGTATGTTCTGCCCACGTATGAAGGTATCACTGCCAATCTCACTATGGTGTAGGGGCGGAAGGGGTGGGCAGTGAGGAGGAACCTGAGGGGAAGCATACCAAGACCTGTGTGCAGGTTTGTTTATATGACTTTGAATCTCACTCTGATTGTAATTACCATGCACCAATAAATGTATATTTTAAGAAGCCCTGAGCACTATATTTTTGTCACCACTTTTTTGTTTGTTGGTTTCTTATTTCCAAAAAATAATTCAACTTTCCTTTTGTCCCTCTTTCTTTACACATTGACAAGCATGGTTGAGTGCCTACTATCCTTCTCCTATCCATTTTTATTGTCTTTGGTTTATAAGTAAATGGTGTAATAGAAAAAAGGTACTATGAAACATAGCCTAGAGAAAATAGATCAGAGGCTTGGCAGGGCCAGGGCTGGGGAGACTAGACATGTTATAGTTGGATGAAGTTGGTCCAAAATGAGAAACTGATATTTAAGTAAAGATCTGATGGCTGTGAAAGTGTCAGCCAAGGGTACATTCAAGGATAAGAGCATTTGGGGACAAAACATCCATGCAAAGCCCTGAATGGGAAGATGGCTGTTGAAGAAGCAGCTGGTGAGAGACAGGAGACAAAAGACTCTACACATTATGGCTCACTATCAATTTATATTTAAATATGCCTTTACCAGAGCTGTTAGGTATTAGCCCTGTTAATTTCCTTTTTTAAAACTGATCTTCCAATCCATCTAGTTTTTCTTGTCCCTTTACTTTACCTATATGCCTTATATTTTACTCTAATATGTATCTCAAATTCAGTGTGTTAAGTTTGAAAATTCTTTTAAAACCTTTTTATTACTGTAAAAAAAGAGAAAGTATTGGCACAGAACAATGCCAACAAACAAACAAACCATTCTAGCAGAAAATTTTGCTAATGATATAGAAGATAACAGCCCTCTCATCCTACATACACATTTACAAATCCTTGAGGGGTTGATAAATATTTATTAACCAGGCATTGCAAAACCCTACTTGAAATCTCAGAGTTTGTGGTTCATTTCAAATTCCTTTTGGCTGGTACTGTTTCTGCACTGAAAATTATGAAGTTGTCAAGTGAGGTGGCATCAAATCTACTGGCCAGGGGTGGGGGACTTTTTATTTAATTATTCGTCACATTTTTGGTGTATTTGCACAGTGTCTTTTCTTTTTAGGAATTAGCTGCTTCCATCTTGAGCAGGAGGCAGACAGACCCTGTAACTCTTACACTTTGACAAGCAGAGTACTTGAATAATGATTTTACTTCTCACTCAGAATAAATTATCTGGCGCTTTTGAATCAACTTTGTTAATATTACTTCATGCTGCATATTTCATGAAAAAAAAAAGGCAAGACACTTCAGTACTGACCATTTGTGATTCTCTACCAATTTCACAGTATGATGCTCTCCTCATTTGCATACAAGTCTTTCCCTATAATTAAGAACACAATATTTTGATTTTATTTTAAGTTTTTGACTTGAAAAAGAACAACTCTACTAAGCTCATTTCACTGGGAATAATTGAAACAAGTAGGTGGCCATTGATATTTTCCATTTTATGCAAATCTGTTCTTTGAATCTCTTTTTGGATAGGGGGCTCACAGTTTTCGTTCCTGATATCCACTATCAAAGGGTATCCAAAAAAAAAGTGACTAGATTTCACAATATAAATGCAGGGTCGAAGCTGAAATGTATCTCAAGTCTGCAACTGTTGGTGGCCAAGGGAGATTCCTGCAGTTGATCATCAGTGGGACATCCTGTGATTGAAGCATGGAGCTCACAAAGTCAAGCCGGAGATGATGGGAGTGTAATCAGAAGGAGAGATCAATCAGGGGAGACAGATGAAATGAGGTGCAAAAAATATCCCACCAAAAAGAAATGAGGGCTTTAAATTTATCAGCCTCAATGACCAAGGGAAATAGAGAATTGGGGATTGAAAGGCTCAAGAGAGAGAGGAAAAGAGAAAGAGAGCTTTAAAGTTAGAGAAAGGAAGCAAAAAGCCAGACTAAGCATACCTTGTCAGCTACCATACATAAAAGGACAGGTTCAATAGAAATACATTTATACGGAAACAAGTAGACAGCATTTCCTTCAGGTGAGCTGTATTCGGACTCTCTAGAATGAGGTCTTGTTTGTATGAGTTATTGGCAAAGTTCCTGGGTCAACGTGGAACTTTGAAACCCTGTTTCCTTCTTTGTGAAATGGGATGATATGCAAATGACTTACTGGGGCTTTATCAGAATTCATGAAACAAGGCGTGCACTACATTTATTATGGTACCTGGAGCAGAATGAGTAGCTTAAAGTGTTCCTTATTATTCTTTTTTCAAGAGGACAAAATGTTTAAAGAAGTTTATGCTATCACTTTCCCTAATCACTTTTTTTATTCATTTATTGGTGCACTATAGTTATACATTTTGATAAGTGTCATGGTAGCAGAAGCATGCATGTACACGCTGCTCATTTAGCCCTCCCTCAAATCCCACCCTATTGCCTCCCCCTTCCCTCCTTTTCATGCTCAGCATAGTGATTGACTCTGATAAGTTTGTATATACACATCATGTGCATTAGTGTATTTCCCTCTTCCCCCTTTCCATTTTCCTCAGTTAGGTCACCTTCTTTGCTCATCTAAAGTTTTCTCCCTAGCTTCCACATACCCTAATCACTTTTTTTTTTTTTTTTGGCGGTACCGGGGATTGAATGCAGGGGCGTTCTACCGACAGGGAGAGAGAGAGAGAGAGAGATCGAGAGAGAGATCGAGAGAGAGAGAGAGAGAGAGAGAGCTGAGGCTGGCCGCGAACCTGGATCCTCCGGTGTCCACTTCCCAAAGTACTGGAATTACAAGCGTGCGCCACCACGCCTGGCTCCTAATCACTTTTTAAATAAGTTATTGCATTCATGTTTAACTTCACATGGCATCATTTTAGTATCAGCTACATAAATAGATAACTAGGTTTTTGTTTCATATCTTCTCTTGGCATAATTAACTATAAATAAACTCTAAAGAAATTTTTTTTATTCTACTAAATTTAATACCCCACCCCTCAATTTGTAGTACCACTTCCACCTCAATGAATTCAAAGCTCTTAAGCTAATGGTATCATTGGTAAAACCAAGCCACACCCCGTGACAGATTGGGTAAGTTCTATATACATCTACGTGGCATTTGACTAGGGATAAACTTGACTATGGAAGGAATGTCAAATCACAAACACTGTAGTCTGTGCGCTCCCGGTAAGGGAGAGCAGAGGCGCTGGATATCAACCTGATCTTTTCTTTTTCGCTGAGCTGGCACTAAGATGTACTCACCTCAGCAACTTCTCTGTTCTCGACTCTCTTCCCAGGAGTTCAGATTCCACTACCACGGTGTCTCCGAAGGAACACACACTAGTAGATCCATCCAGATCTCTTGCAACTTATTTTGTCACCTTCCAAACATGTTTAGAAGATTTTTTTCAAATCTATGCTGACAATACAATTGCTCTGATGAAGGCCTATACCACTCTGCACTCTCACTGGGATTAACCTAGAAGGTCCACACATCACCCACAGGAGTTAAAGCTCCTCTTCTTCCTCTGTTTCCACTCTACATATCTGCTATTTTTTGAATAAGTGTGCCCCAAAGGACCAGATGTTAAAGGCTTGGTTTCTGGCCCATGGCCCTGTTGGGAGGCGGTGGAACCTTCAGGTGGTGGGGCCTAAGTGTGAGGCCTTCTGTTCACTGAGGGTTGTGCCTCAAAGAGGACACTGGGGTCCTGGTCCCTCCCTCCCTCGATCCTGCCCATAATGTGAATGGCTTTCCTCTACTACATACTAGCTGCCATGATGGGCTGTCTTAACAAAGACCCAAAACAACAGCGGCAATTGATCATGGGCCAGAACCTCTGAAACGTTAAGCCAAAATAAATCTTTCTTTTTATATGCATTTATCTCAGGTATTTCACACCATAACTAGAAGCTGACTAATACAACACACTGATGCAAATGGCTTTCTCTCCATTTGGAGACAGAACTAGCATTCCCCTGCCCCTGAACCTCACCACAGCCACTGTCAACTCAATACTACCCTAGACAATCCTTATCACTCTTCCTCTGTCCCCAACCCCTGGTAATTTGAAAGCCTTCCTTATACCTTCTTAGCACTAAACTATCAAATACTCTCTCTTGCTTTTCTCTGGATTTTTCTATGCATATCCTATTTATATTGTCAGTACCATAAGAAATTGATTCTTGTAATTTTTATTTAATAACGCTATCAGAATTTAAATGTCACTGAAACTAGAATTTTTTGTTGTATTATCAATACACCCCAGGACCTACTGCAGAGTTAAAGAACACAAATGTTTAATGTACTGATAAATAGATATAAGTTCCCCAAGCATATTTTGGTTTATGCATTTGATTGTTGCCCTCAGGTGAGGTAGAGGGTGTTGATGAAGTTAGCTATGGCAGGCTAAATGCCTTCTCAAAAGTATACATCTAAACTGGGCGTGGTGGTGCACACCAGTAATCCCAGAACTTGGGAGGCTGAGACAGGAGGATCACAGGTTCCAGGCCAGCCTCAGAAACTTATTAAGACCCTCATCAACTTAGTGAGACCCTGTTTCAAAGTAAAATATGGCTGGGGGTATAGCTCAGAGGTAGAATACCCTTGGGTTCAATCCCCAGTACCACAGAAACAAAACAAACAAAAATCATGCATCTAGGAAGCAGCAGAGCTGAGCTCAGATCAAAACTTAGCCTTTACTTACAAATCCAAAGTTCTCAACATCATGTCACTTTTTTATCTTTAGTTTCCTCATCTTTGATTCCTCAACTACCCAAGTGATTAGTTGTTTTTGTTGTTCTGCAGATTAAACCCAAGGCTTCCTGCCTTCCAGCCCCTGAACTTTCTTATTACCCTGCAAGACCTACTTCAGTTGCTCCTTGTGCTTTGTTTACTTAACCATTCATTGTCATTTCATTCGATATTTTCTCAAGAGAAACAGGACTCCTCAGCCCTGTAGAACCACCCAGTAATAAATTCAACATTATGCATTTCTCTTCACCCTATTAATAAAGGCTACCATGTGAGGACTGTCCAAATCCAAGATGAGGTAGAGCTTCTACCCTCCTCAGATTGCCTCCTGACTCAGTTCTCTCCAGATGGTAACAGTGTTACTTGGAAAATTAGTTTCAACAAATATTACTTCTTTCTGCTCAAGTAAATGTAGTAATTGACATTCTCTGACTTTCTGAAATGTGGGCCCTATAGCATGGCGTTCCTGCACCAACAGGGACTTTATCCATCAAGAGAAACATGTGCATCTCCCTCAGCATGTCAGATGCTGGGCACCACCTCCTGTTTTGCCTGTGCAAGCAAAAACACAGCCTCCTATCTGCATTAATGAGGCACAAACTGCCCATTTTTAGATATCAAAATGACTTTAAATGCTGATCCTCTGATGTCCTTAAGGGATACTACCAAGAAATGCCGAATAGTAAGACTGAAGCATGAATATGTATGTCCAGATTATGTATAAATGATATATAATCACTTGTTAACCTTTATATCCCTTTCAGAATAAGTGTTAAATGAATAAGGCGAGGAGAAATAAGCTGTCTTTTGCCCTTTCCTTCCTTAGGGTCTTATAGTTCTGCACCCTCCCTTCCCATTTAAAAACTACAGTTCTAATATTCTTTTCAGAATGGTTTTTACACTCTAGTGTAGTTCATAGCGTATCCACATACATTCTAAGTTTGTGTTTCCATTTCAAACATTCAATTATTCCTATTATTCAAACAAGGAAATTATAGAAAATAATAAAATCTTACTCTCCTATGTTTATCTCATTGGACACTTGAGGTGATAAAAACTGGCTCAAAACCATTAACATTAATTCTTGGAGGTTAGAAAAGGCCCTTCTAGAAGTATTCTTACATAAGGGCAGTTTATTAAAGATGAATTAGGAAAGGAGGGACTTACTCTGGTTCAAGAGAAGGAAACAGATTCCTGTCCAGATAACACTTTGCTTCTCAGGAACTACTGGGAAAAAAAATCCTGATGTTCAGCATGAGAACAATCCATCCCAGCCTCAATGGTTGAAATTGCAAAAAGAGATAGCCAGTGAATCTCAGTGACTCTTCTCAGGGAATAAAGCCCAGTTAGCTGGCCAACGTGGAATTGTAAAAGGCAGCTCTTCTTAGTCTCACTAGGGCATGGTGCTTGTATTCATCATACAGAAGGCTGACTGACTGTCTTAACTACCATCATAGATTTGTGTTTGTAATATACTCTTCGATTCAATAATTCTATCCTGCTTAGAACAGGACACAAAATGTCACCAACTAAGACTAAAGAATATTGGGGTGAAAAATTAATAACCATTTATGTTTGCTATGTGCCCCATGCTGAGATAGAAATGCAGGACTATATCATCACCCAAGAAAGCACTATTCCTGACCTTGACAAACTTACAGTCTAGCCAGGTGTGCTGGCACAATGTAACCAGCAAGATGGATATAAAATCCCAGCTGAGATCAGGGGACAAAGGTGTGGCACAGGTAACAGAAAGGCCTATAATCTTACCCTATTCTGAAGCATCAAGTTGGGAGCAAAGACATTGTCAATTGAAGAAAAATAACAGAAAATATGTTGTCAATATGATATAAAACATCTGAAAAACAGTTGTCTTTGCTATCACACTTATGAATGATTTCAATAGCTTTACATAAGGCCAAATTGAGGCTTTCATTTCAATGTTACAGCAAAATAAACCATAAGCATAAGAGCCGGCTCCACAATGGCATGTTTTTACAAAATCAAGAACCAACTGTTCCTATGCACTAAACTTAAGGGTACAGATGTGCTATTTCCATGAAGATTCTTTATTATATTGTCTGTTGTATGACCTATCCTGGGCATGCAAATACTTTCTTTTCAATAGCAGTGAGCTCTTTAGATTATATTTAAGGAGAATAACTTCGATATGAACAGTAAGAATAAATTTACTTTCTATTGCATAAGTGGTATTGGGATAAAGTCCTTTCTTCAACAGGTAATGTATGTGCCCAATGGCATCTTTTGTTTTTTTTTTTGCGGTACCGGGGATTGAACACAGGGGTGTTCTACCTCCGCGCTACACCCCCGGCCCTATTTTTTATATTTTATTTTGAAACTGGATCTCACGAAGTTGCGGAGGGCCTCACTAAGGAGATAGATAGATAGATAGATAGAGAGAGAGAGAGAGAGAGAGAGAGAGAGAGAGCTGAGGCTGGCCGCGAACCCGGATCCTCCAGTCTCCACCTCCCAAAGTACTGGGATTACAAGCGTGCGCCACCACGCCTGGCCAATGGCATCTTTTAAGTTACTAATAACTATACTTCACTAACAAATTGAGGAAATAAAAAATACATATATTGTATTGTTATAAATATATAAATAACTATATTTCATTAACAAATCAAGGAAATAATAATATATTGTGTTCTTGACAGAAAGAAAGGGACTCTGCAACAAAGACCGTAGGAGTGGGTGAAGAAGCATGGATATCTTAGCAAGAAAGATAATTCATCATGGAAGTGGTTCAACTGAATGAAATAACATGGCCATTTCAATAAATAATGTACAATATGCTTTTTAAAGATCCAAGTAAGATGAAATATTTTATTGAAAATATTTCAGGTTTTTTGTCTTGTTTTGTTTTGTTTTTGTGGTACTGGGGATCTGAGCTACACCCCCAGCCCTTTTTTAACTTTTTATTTTGAAACAGGGTCTCACTAGATTGCTGAGAGTCTCACTATGTTGCTGATATATCCATGCTTCTTGACCCACACATACAATCTTCTATGCAGAGTCTGTCTCTGTCTCTGTCTCTCAGGAGCACTTATATGAATTGTTTATAACCTTGATTTGTTAGTGTAGATATCACCAACTTAAAAAATACCACTGGACACATACATTACCTGTTAAAGAAAGGATTTTATCCCAGTACCACTTATGCAATAGAAACTAAATTTATTCTGTTTATTTTGAAGATGGTCTCCTCCTATAATCTAAACAGTTCACTGCTAATTATTGTGTAGCTTATAAAATAAAACCTGAGTTCATCATTTGTGTTAACAGGGAGCTGCTGGCCCTAGGGAAAGACAGGAAATGTTTTGGTCCTCTTTTTTTGGGGGGGCGGCTACTGAGAATTGAATCCAGTGGTGCTCTACCACTAAGCTACCTGAACCTTTTACATTTTTGCTTTGAGACAGTCTCACTAAGTTGCTGAGGCTGGTCTCAAACTTGCAATCCTCCTGCCTCAATATCCCAAGTAGCTGGGATTACAGTTGTGTGTCAGCATGTCTGGCTATTTTTCGTTATTTGACACAAAAATGATTTCCTTAAAATTGGGCCATGAATGATAATGTAATGCTACTAATGATGTTCATAATTATAATGGTGATGATAATTTAACTCAGTGGTCTCTCTGGTGGGTGTTCTGAATTCCCCTATTTATCTGGAACTATCTGAAGTGTCAGAGCTGTTCTATATCAGATTTCCAGGTGAAAAACTCTTGAGACAGAAACTTGGGATCAGTAAGCTGATTGGGAAGTACCCTCACAGGAAGATCAATTGTGAAGCATCCTGAGGTTCCATTAATAGAGAGTGTCACCTGGGCTGGCCTGAGCCCCAGCCTGCATTGTCACTATAGCTGGCTTTCACCTGTCTCATTCCTGTTGCTGAACTGTTTATTATGGCAGAAACTTGCTTTCTCTTTTATTTGCTCCAACATAGCAAGTCATTATGTGCAGTGGAGTCTTTGCAATGTTTAAGGTAATAGATGGCAATTATAACATAGATTAAAAACATTTCAAACTCAATATTAGGCAGCATTTTTTTTTAACAAAGAGTTTCTCTGCCTTGGGGTATTTTTTCTTTGCATATGTTCCTTTGTATTCTTCCACCTACCTATAATATGTCATCTTCCTATTCCAGGAAAAGGAATAATCTCCCATTATATATATTCTCCACAAGAAATAAACCATTTCCTTCATTTATTGTGCAAATTAACATTGTAGTCTTTGTTCACTCCCTCAAGTCCAGAAACTGGCCAGGAGTGCTTACTTCTGAAACTGAGGACAGTTAAAGTACTGCCTTCCAAAAATTTCATTCCCTTGAAAATTATATATGTGTATATATATATATGTATATATATATATATATATATATATATATATATATAATGCTTACATACTGACTTTGTCTGAAACTACAGTGCATTTTGATTTTATAAAGCTACTTTTCTGGATTATCATTGTTTTCTAAATAGTTTAATAATCATTGAGACATTCATACTATTTCAAGCATGGTACTGAGGACTCTTTGTTTACTAATTCCCATCAACTTCATAAAAACACTGTAAGGGGGATTATTATCTTCTCTGAAAGTTTTTGGATAGAGTTGACCACAAAAAATAAATAAGATTTAGAATATGTGGCAATGAAGCTACAATCGTTTCACACTGTGAAGTTCTGCGTGGGTCCGGGTGCCTTCCCATTGCAGATAGATTGTCACTGATGCTCTGACAAGCTCTGCTGATGTAGATCCGTATATAGAAGGTGCAGGTACTATACCATTTCCACCAATCTCCTTTAGCTTGTCTCTGTTCTCAATCAGGTGTGTGTGCAGGGATGTGGTCATGAACACCAATTTATCCAGCAAGTCAACCGCATCAGTGAGCTCTGGGAGCTAAGAGATCAGTGTGGGTTTTTCCCTTGTGGGATCTAGTTTGACCTTACTTTCCCCCATTTAATGTCAACTTTCCTTTTTGTCAACCCACCTGACTTTCAGGTCCAATTCTTACATAGATTACTTCATAATGTCTGATTCCTAGAAGCCTCTGCTTTTCTCTTATTCAGGGTACTTCTTATTCAGAGTATTTCTACTTCAATGTAGATACTTCCATGTATCTACCCAAGCCTTACCTTGGAAATGACCTTAATTTATCTGGAGAAACTGAGGTTCTGGGAAGGTAAGTAGCATGTCCACAGTAACTCTGTAGATTCATGTTTGGAGCTAGGACTGAATCCTAGCTGAATGACTTCCAAATGTGTGCTTGTAACTATAATATCTTACAGGATGTTCTTAAAGACTGAATGAGTTAATAATGGTCAAATACTAAACAGGTGTTTGGTACATACCAGGCACTATTCAAGAATTTGCTATTTTTATTACAATTATGTGAATTCAAAGATCATGCTGTTGATCACTATACCACACTACCTCCCAGGCACTAATAGGACAAAGGATATAAAACAACTACCCTACTTTGCTTCTACTCCAGAATTCTCCAAGGAATAAATATCCATCTTCCAGAATACTTAGACCAGAGATAACAGTCAGTCAAAGTCATGCTAGGCAGTAAATAAAAGACTACCTGAGAAACTTAGAATGGAAAGGAACAAAGATTATTTTCAGTTTGACACATTAATAAAGATATACTTGACTAAGTTAATCAACAAATATTGGTTGCTCACATTAGAGGTAAGAACTTCAGAGACTGAGAAAACCTGGGCCACAGGTAAAAGTTTAGGACTTTATAATGTCTTCTCTTAAGTTTATTGGGACATCTGTGGCTATATTCAGGATTTTCTTTTCTTATTTTTCTTTCTTATTTTTCTTTGACCCTAACACCAATAGTATGTTCCATATTTTAACCTTTTACTTGAGGCATAAAATATACATCTATTTAAAAAGTATATTAATCTTAACTGTGGTTCAGTGGTTATTTATAGATTTAGTGACTCACTGAAATCAAGATACAGCATTCATTCATTGAGTATTTTAATACACATCATTGCTTTCTATTATCTCACTCATTTTCCAACAAATTTGTCTGCTTGTCATGGAAAAGAATCTCTCCTTCCTGGTGGGGGTCATCATTGTCCTGTCATTGTCATTGTCAGCATCATCTTCAGAGAGGCCACTATTCACTGAATGCTTACCACATACCAACCACTGCTCTATGTACTTTGATCATTTCATTTAATGGTAAACCACAGTCCTGTGCAAATACATTATTAGCCCATTTCAGAGAGTAAAAGTTTGGGGCTCAGGGAGTTTAAGTAACTTTTCCATACTTAAATTTTTTTTTTTTTTTTGCGGTACCAGGGATTGAACCCAGGGGCGTTCTACCTCCTCGCTACACCCCCGGCCCTATTTTTTTATACTTTATTTTGAAACCGGGTCTCA